>JAPPVO010000016.1:192348425-192383546 GCA_030407325.1 Camellia japonica | reverse complement strand
TGAGATTGCCCGTTTACATGGAGTTCCGGTATCTATTGTGTCGAATAGAGATCCGAAATTTGTATCTAGACTGTGAAAAGTTTGCAGGAAGCCATGGGAACAGAACTAAGGTTCAGTACTGCCATTCACCCACAGACAGATAGGCAATCAGAACGAACAATACAGACTTTGGAAGATATGCTTCGAATGTGTGCTTTGGATTTTTAGGGGAGTTGGGAAGACTATTTGCCACTTGCAGAATTCGCTTATAATAATAGCTTCCACTCCAACATCGATATGGCACCATACGAGGCTTTGTATGGTAGAAGGTGTCGATCACCTATTTGTTGGACAGAGGTCAGGGATAGAGCTTTATTTGGGCCTGAAATTGTGCAAGATACTTCTAAGAAAATCAAAACCATCCGACAAAGGCTCAAAACGGCTCAGGACCGACAAAAGAACTATGCAGATGTTCGAAGAAGACCTCTTGAGTATGAGGTCAGTGACCATGTGTTCATTCGTGTGTCCCCAATGAAAGGCCAAGTCAGATTTGGAAAGAAGGGCAAGTTGTCGCCCCGTTATATTGGGCCGTTTTAGATTTTGGAAAGGCTTGGTCCAGTTGCCTATAGAGTTGCTTTGCCACTGGGATTCGAGAAAATCCATGATGTGTTTCATGTGTCGATGTTGAGAGGTTACCTCTGAGACTCGTTTCATGTGATTGATTATCACCGGGTAGCTATCGATGAAAATATGGAATACGCTGAATTGGCTGGAACGAATTGTTGATCGGCAAGTGAAACAATTGAGAAGCAAATCCATCCCAATGGTGAAGTGGAAATGGAAAGGAAGAAGGAACATGGGACGGATGCTACATGGGAAAAGAGGAGGAAATGCGACTACGCTATCCACATTGTTTTCCGACGAAGGTAAATTAAGTTTGGAGGACCAAACTTCCTAAATGGGGGAAGATTGTGATATCCCTGATATGTAATATGTTAATTGGTTCTTAATATTAGCATGATTATGTGTTTAATATGATTTTGTGTGCCATTATGTGAAAATATGTGGTTTTGAATTTCTATCTGTTCACCGTAGGAATATCTGTTTGATTATCTGCTTTGGAAATTAAATTGAAGGCCCTATCGGCCACCAAAACCAAAATTGATTGCGCCATTGTGATTAGCGTAATTTTTAGAGCCTACGGTGAAATTTAGTTGAAAAATTGATTCGGATCAAATTAATTTGATTTAATTATTGAATTAGTGCCCAATTGTTATTATTATTATAATGAAATTAGTGGAGTTTGTAGTAAAAAGGCACTACACTCAATTCTTCTCCTTAGTTGCATTTTGCTGATCTTGGATCATAGAGAGAGAGAGAGGCCGATCTATTGACAGATAGATTGAGAGAGAGAGAGAGAGAGAGAGAGAGAGAGAGACTGTGCAATTTGGTCTTGAAGGCTTGGAAGTTTGAAGTCTAATTCAAGAATTAACCATAGATTGGGAAGATTGAGCCTCTAGGTAAGCAATTGATTCTTGAATTCATGAGTATAATGTGTAATCTTGTGTGTTCAAAGTTGATAAATGGTCAAGAACAAGAAGTGAAATGAAATTGAGTTGATCATGTTGAATTGAAGGTCAATGTTTGCATGCATGTATGTAGTTGCTTTGAATTTGCATATTTGAGCACCAAATGCATGATCTATGTGAGTTTTTAGTTGAAGATCATGTTCTTGACCATCTCTTCATCATATAAGTTGAGAATGAAAATAATATACCACATGCATGTGCAAATTATGAGGGTGTAAGTGTTGAATGCATGAAATTGTTATATTAGTAATGAGTTTGGTGGAAAATGAGCCATGCATGTGTTTGAGTCATGAAATTGAGCTCCATGTTGATGTGTTTTAGTGTTGGTACCATGTTAGTACATGAATATGTGAAGTTTGAGCTGAAATTATGTGTTTGGAGCCTTTGAATGTCGAAATTGAACTCCAGAAACCATTCTGGAAAACCCAGGATTTATGATGTCCGCTCGAGCGGGGGAACCGACGCTCGAGCGGGGAATTCATGCTCCCAGTATTTTTTTGCAGGCATAGGTCCGCTCGAGCGGGGGAAGTTCACGCTCGAGCGGGGAGCTATATAGACAGACCTTCCGCTCGAGCGCCCGAGTTCACGCTCGAGCGTGAATTTGATGCAACCAGTACTTTTGCAGACCAATGGGTCCGCTCGAGCGGGGAAGTCCACGCTCGAGCGGGGACCCTGTTTTCTGAAATTTTGTTGATGCGTTTTATGTTTCGTTTTTCGTTCTCCTTCACTTCTAAGTACTCTTAGACATGCATTAGGCATTGTAATTGAGTTAAAGAGATAAGAATAAAGCCTAAAGAGGAAAATGTGAATTTAAGAACGGATTGAATTGTTGGTGACCCTTTTGTGTTCATGGATTGTGTAGGGTCGAGCTCCAGGGCAAACCAACCAACCGATCACTGTGAGTAATATCGATGTTTGAAACTTGTCGTTTGTCTAATTGCTTATTTCCTTATAAGCCTAATAAGTTTGCCAGTTTGAATCATGGACAAATGTTTGACATGAATGAATGGGCCGAAGGCCGTTTTGACATGAATAAATGGGCCGGAGGCCGTTTTGACATGAACGAATGAATGGGCCGAAGGCCGTTTTGACAAGAATGAATGGGCCGAAGGCCGTTTTGACATGAATGAATGGGCTGAAGGCCGTTTTGACATGAATGGATGGGCCGAAGGCCGTTTTGACATGAATGAATGGGCTAGAGGCCGTTTTGACATGAACGAATGAATGGGCCAGAGGCTAGTTTGTCACCTGAATGGGCCAAAGGCTGTTTTGACACAAAATAAAGTTTGAATGGGCCAAAGGCCAGTTTGTTTGGAACTGCAGTCACTTAACCTGAATTCTGCATATATGTTAAATAGAAATATGAGTTGGGCCCAAGGCCGTTTGAAGCATGTTGTTCTACTTATCATTTGTATAACTTCTGTATTTGATATTATTCACTGGGCTTTCGCTCACGCTCATTAATGTGTCTGTAGGTGAGCCAAGAGAGGTCCAGACCCAGCCCCAGTGAAGTCTGTGTGGAACAACCGAGTTTTGGAGAGTCAGCCCTAGTGTCTCACACACGAGACTCGTCTTCGCCCTTCTGCTATGCTGTGTTATTTTTGCCATGATGGTGAGGACTTTACATATGTCTGTATATAGTTTTCATGGGTTGACTTAGTTTTTGGATGATCCTGTTGTACAGAACTTATGCTACTGTATTTCTGTTGTGAGTTATTAATGTATATATGTGTGGTTTGCTTTGGTGTGCTATGTAAGCACAGTTCTATGGACAAAGTTTTAAAATTGCTTCTGTTTGGCCCCCCTATTAACTCTGTTAAAATACATTTGGATTGGTTTGAGGCCGTAGGTAATCTCATGATTACTGGCCGGTTATGTCCTTAACCCACGGGGGCGGGTTCGGGTCATGACACGGAGAGTCTTGTCAGGCAAGCCCATCCGACACTTGACCAGCTCATGGGAAGACCCGTTTATTTGTAGGCCGACCCCGATGAAGATTTCGTATTCTGGAGACTTAGCCAAGGTAGCATTCGTGAGAGGTACATAGGACCAACCCACGTTGTTGGTCTTGCTCTGGACCTAGAACCGCCACATTTTCTGGTTGCACCTCTACCCGTAGGCTTTACAGAGAGGAGGGACCCGCATACCCTAGTAGCCACATTCGCACTACGACACCTCCTCCACAAGCACATTGCTTATACCCTAGTTGTGGACTTCATCGACGGTGCATCATACTTGGAGATACCAATACAGATTATTGGACGGGAATTTTGGGGTTATGATCACAGTGCTCCTGTCTACATAGTCCAGGTGGTATGGAGCTACTTTGGAGTAGAGCACAGTGGGTGGGAGTTTGAGTCCATCATGCAGAGTGAGTTTGTAGGGTTATTTCATGGGCTAGTTTTCCAAAGCCAATTCTCATGGTGGTGGCCTAACAGTCCATTCTAAACGTCTGACCAGGAGATCTTTTTTGTGACCTGACCATGATTAGTCTAATCCTTATATTTTTGTATCAGTAGGATTAGACATTAATTTTTGACAGCTGGACTAACGCCTTATGTATAATGACAATGATGTATATATGATGTTTTATGTGGTATTAATGTAGTAATATTAATGTGATATAGTATGTTATATATGACGTTGTATCAAAGTTGTATCAATGTGATGTCACGCTTATATCATTTTACTTTGTAGTAATGGCCAACGAAGGAAATGAAACCGGATCATCAGCTAGCGGTACCATCCCAATGGAGCAAATCATGGAAAGAGCAGTCACCAACTTTTTGCAGGCCTTGCAAACCAGCATAACCAATGGGACATTAGAGAGACGAGAATAACCGACTACAATTAAACAATTTCAGGATCTGAAACCCACCACGTTTATCGGCGGTCCAAACCCATTGGTGGCGGAGGCTTAGGTTAGGGACATGGAGAAAATCTTTCGCGCTCTACCTTGCATAGAAAGACAGAATGTGACTTTTGCCACATTCACCTACAAAGACGATACACAAGAATGGTGGCTTCTTACCCTGAAAAGGAAGATATTGTGACTTGGGCAAGATTTTTGGAGATATTCTATGAAAAATACTTTCCAGATTCACTGCGGGAACAAAAGGCGGTAGAATTCATACATCTAAGGCAAGGAACCATGACAGTGGCCGAATACGAAAGTTAGTTCACACAATTGGCCCGATTCGCGACATACGTCATCCCCATCGAAGCTTGAAAAGCCAGAAAATTTGAAGTAGCATTGGATCCTGAAATCAAGGACAGGCTGGAGGTTTTGAAACTACCAACCTATGCGGCAATGGTAGATCGAGCTTACATTGCGGAAAAAGGGATTAAAGTCTTGCGCTCCGGGGAACCAAACCAGAAGAAGCGATTTTGGGAAAGAGATAACATAAGACCCGGTATCGCGCATTTCAAGAGAGTAAATACGGGCACAACCAGTTCAACCAATTCAAGCAATCAAGGTCCTACAAATCTCAGAGGTGGCACCATTTCAGCTTGCACTACCTGTGGAAGGACTCATTGGGGACAATGCCGTCAAGATACGGGAGTATGCTTTAGATGTGGCCAAATTGGCCACTTACTAAGAGATTTCCTAAAGCTTACCAGTCCTACCGCCAACCCCTCTGCACCAGTTTGAAAACCCGCGGTACCTGGAGAAGTGAGGAAGGACCAGAAACGCCAAGGAAGAGCTTTTGCCTTGGTGCTTGGAAACCCAGAAGTTACTAAGAATGTTGTGTCGGTACACTTTCTGTTTGTGGTCACTTAGCCCATGTTCTCTTTGACTCTAGTTCAACTCATTCTTTTGTTACACCACACTTTGTTACCAAGATGGCATCAACACCCGAACCCTTAGGATACGTACTATCTGTGTCTTTTCCTTTTAGAAATTCCGCCCTTAGTACTAATGTGTACAAATCTTATACTGTATCCTTAAAAGGGGAAACCTTACACGTAGACTTAATTCCCCTCTGCATTAGTACCTTTGATGTGATCTTAGGAATGGATTAGTTAGTTGTCAACCATGCCTTTATCGATTGTGAAGCCAAAAAAGTTTTCCTCCGGTCACCAAACCAACTCGAACTTGTCTTCGAAGGAACTGGAACCTCTCCCCCTCCATGTATTATATCCTTCATAACAGCCCAACGGTTTCTAAGAAAAGGATGTTGTAGTTGTATTTGTTATGTGATCAATACTCAACAAGAGACCCCCATACTTGATGAAATCCTTGTGGTTCGAGAATTCCCGGATGTATTCCCTGAAGACCTGCATGGTACCCCAGTTGACTGAGAAATCGAATTCACCATTGAAACCCAACCTGGTACACAACCAATCTCAAAGACCCCTTACCGTATGTCCATGACAGAATTGAAAGAACTAAAAACCCAACTCCAAGAACTACTGGACAAAGGGTTCATCCGACCAAGTACCTCACCATGGGGAGCTTCGGTACTGTTCGTAAAGAAAAAAGATGGTACAATGAGGCTATGCATCGACTATCGGGAGCTGAACAAAGTCACTGTCAAGAATCGATACCCTCTACCACGAATTGGCGACTTGTTCAATCAACTGCAAGGCGCTCAAGTATTCTCGAAAATTGACTTGCGTTCTGGTTATCATCAACTAAAAGTCAAAACAGAAAGCATCGAAAAGACTGCCTTCAGAACTCGTTACGGGCACTATGAGTTTCTCGTTATGCCATTCGGTGTCACAAATACTCCAGCAGCCTTCATGGATCTCATGAATTGAGTGTTCAAACCCTATCTTGATGTGTTTGTCATTGTCTTCATTGACGACATTCTTATATACTCTAAATCGCCAGAAGATCATAAGCACCACTTGCGAAGAGTTCTACAAACATTACGTGATCACAAGCTTTATGCCGAGTTGAAGAAATGCGAATTCTAGATCACTAGTGTACACTTTCTCGGTCACGTCATTAACAAAGATGGCATCTCAGTTGATCCCCAAAAGGTTGCAGCAATCGTGGATTGGCCACAACCTACTAACGTGTCTGAGATTCAAAGCTTCTTGGGCCTAGCCGGCTATTACAGGCGCTTCGTGCAAGATTTCTCAAAGATAGCATCACCATTGACCCAGCTAACTCAAAAGAACATACCATTTGAATGGACCGACAAGCAAGAACGTTGCTTCCAGGAAAAGAAGAACAGACTCGTGACAGCTCCTATACTAGCACTCCCTGTAGAAACAGAAGGGTTCGTAATCTATAGCGATGCCTCATACAATGGTTTGGGTTGCGTCCTTATGCAAAATGGGAAGGTCATTGCTTATGCTTCTTGCCAACTAAAGACTCACTAAAGGAACTACCCAACTCATGATCTGGAATTGGCTGCAGTGGTCTTCGCCCTCAAAATTTGGCGTCATTATCTCTATGGTACAACCTGTGAGATTTACACAGATTACAAGAGTCTCAAATATCTGTTTACACAGAAGGAACTGAATATGAGACAATGACGATGGTTGGAATTTATGAAAGACTACGATGTGGAGATCCATCACCACCCCGGTGAAGCTAACGTAGTAGCAGACGCATTGAGTTGAAAGACGACCAAAAGTTTGGCATGTACTCTCGTTCTTTGCAAGATCAATTGGCTGCTGGCCAACATGATTATGGAACCCGAGTTGATTGAAGAAATTAGAATCCGCCAATGTGAAGATAAACTTTTGAAGAAAAAGTACGAGGAACAAGGAAGCACGCCCGATCCTGACTTCACGATAAGCAATGGGATGCTAAAGTTTCAGAATCGAATTTGCGTACCCGACCTTCCAGAACTTAAGAAAAAGATATTGGTAGAAGCTCATAGCTCAAGGTTTGCGATCCACCCCGGCAATACGAAGATGTATCACGATTTGAAGGAACACTTCTGGTGGACAAGAATGAAGAAAGACATAGCAAGCCATGTCTCCAAATGCCTACGCTGTCAACAAGTTAAAACAGAACATCAAAGACCTGCAGGAATGTTACAACCACTCCTTATTCTCGAATGGAAATGGGAGCACATTACTATGGACTTCGTGGTCGGGCTACCGCAATTGGTCTCAAAGAATGATGCAATATGGGTTATCGTAGACCGATTGACGAAGTCGACGCATTTTCTACCAATCAGAATCATGTACTCCCTTTCTAAGTTCGCCACTCTATACATTAAGGAAATCATTCGTTTGCACGGCACCTCGGTTTCAATCGTATTTGATAGAGACCCCCGCTTCGTGTCTCACTTATGGAACAAATTGCAAGAAGCTTTGGGAACCACTCTGAAGTTTAGCACGGCTTATCACCCGCAAACTGATGGGCAATTTGAAAGAACAATCCAGACTTTGGAAGATATGTTACGTTTGTGTGTACTAGACCTCAAAGGTAATTGGGACGATCATCTACCTTTAGTAGAATTCACTTATAATAACAGCTACCATGCAAGCATTGGAATGGCACTATACAAGGCACTATACGGAAGAAAATGTCGATCACCTCTGTGTTGGACTGAAGTCAGAGACAGGCAATTGTTAGCCCCAAAAACGTGCAAATAACGAGCGATAAAATTCAACTTATCTAACTGCGAATTCGCACTGCCCAAAGTCGCTAGAAAAGCTATGCAGATACACGGAGACGAGACTTAGAGTTTCAAGTAGGCGATCATGTGTTCCTAAAGATTTCACCAACAAGAGGGGTTATCCGATTTGGAAAGCGAGGAAAGTTAAACCCATGTTACATTGGCCCATTTGAGATACTCGAAATGATTGGTTCTGTGGCATATCGCCTTGCGCTTCCACTTGAACTATCCAATGTCCACAATGTGTTTCACGTTTCGATGCTTCGGCGATATCTTCGAGATCCAGAGCATGTTGTCGATTATGAGAACTTGGAAGTTCAGGAAGACTTCTCTTATGAGGAACTACTAGTACAAATTCTTGATCGCCGTAATCAGGTCCTTCGAAATAAGACTATACCTCTTGTAAAAGTCTTATGGAGAAACCATCGTGTCGAAGAAGCAATGTGGGAAACTGAAAGCCAAATGTGAACCAAATACCCACACATCTTCGAAAACCAAGGTACGTCAGGTTTGGGGACAAACTTCTTTTAAGGAGAGGAGAAATGTGACACCCAAATTTTCTTTTTAAATTTAAAATTGCAATAAATAGAACTCAAAAAAATAAAAATAAATAAATAAATAATAGTAATAAATGCATAATTTAGGAAAATAGGAATTAATTGATTAAATTGTTAAGGAAATAAATTGTGAGACACTACACGTTAAATATTTTAGTAAGTGGTAAGTGATGTTGTATAGTTTGGTGGTGAGATTTTTAGCTATGAACCTAACTTATAGTCATATATAATTTTAGGAATCATCGTGGATTACCAAAGAAGGTAATAACCTTTAGAATAGTAAAAGGACAAAGTGACTCTCGGTAAATTCTAAGAGATAAACTCAACTCAACAGGGTTAAAATAGGGAGGATTGGCTCATGTTAAGGGCAACAGAAAAGAAAAAGAAAGTAGAAAGTAGAAAGTAAGGGAAGACAGCATGGCTGAGGAATCATTGAGTGGTGGAAAGAAAGAATAAGAAATTAATTTAAGGTGAGTTATATTATACCTTGAGCTAGCATAATATGTTTTAAATATGTCTTGAGTCACCATAATATATTTTATGTATGTTTTGACTCACCATAATTTATTTTATACAAGTTATGTTTTATAAATCATATTAATATTTCAATTACGTGGGTTCTTTTCCAAACTCTATTTGCTTAAAATGAAGCCCATGGATATGTTTGTTTAACTTTTAATGACTATGTTTGTTTCCTTTTAATAAACATTTGGTACTCAATTATATTATTTTAATTTACTTAATTTATCCGTTGCGCTACAACTATAGAAAATTTCAGAATTACTTTATTGTCATCTTGTTGCGACGCCGAACCTTTGGGTACCGGGTTTGGGTTGTGACAGCATCAGCGGTAGCAACTTCATCCCTTAGTACTTGCGGCTGTCTCTTTTTCTCAAACCTCTGAAATACAATGATTTCTTTGGAGTGCTCCTTTTCCACTACTTTTGCAGCTGCTTCATGAGTAGAGTCCCCAATAAGATCACAGGGAGAAACTGTCATTTTCTTTCTTCTTTTCAATGGTATTTCTTTCTCTTTTTTTGTTTCTTCATCTTCCAAGTGAGTTTCAGGTGTTTCCTCATCAGGATCAAGCAAAAGTTTTCTTTTCCTCTGTTGTTGTTGCTGCTTGCCTTTGAGGACATTCAAAGCCTGAACTCCCTGAGAAGATTCTACTTGTGAAGCTCATGCATTAAAAAAGAAAGCCATAAAGTAGATGAACAAGACATTAGAAACATCATAGAGAAAAGAGAAGGGAAAAAAAGAAATGCATGCCTCTCTTCGAAACAGTGCTGGTGACTCTAGGAGAAGGATGAGAGACAGCAAGAGTAGTCTCTGTTGCAGCGGGAGGGAGCAAGAGCTGGAATAAGAGGGGCAATAGAGATTGTAATAGTGGTCCCAGTCTTTTTGGGTTTGACTTGAATGGGCACATCTAGTCACACTAGCAGATCTTTGGAAGGTATTACCAAGAGCACCTCCATATTGGCTGTCTACCAATTTTGAAATCTTTTCAAAGCTGTGCCATGTGGAGGTAAAGGGGGTGAATTGAAACTCGCTCAACTCTTGTAGCAATTTGAATGTTGCTTCTTCCAATTTGTTTTTGGGTACCTTCAAGTCTCTGATTGTGAGATTGGTATTGGAGAGGCTACAGAGAGGGACATGGATTCCTTGAGTAAGCCCAAATTGCCTGGCAACTTGGGAAGAACAGTAAACTTCATATATACATTTGTAAGCTCGAAGATTCAAAGTACCAATGAAGAGCTCCCTTGGCAACAAGATAGAGGCTACATATCCTTGTGTAATGAATTAGAGCACTCTCTATCAGCCAAAAATGCCCTGAGCCAGGCTGGTCCTGTATTAGTTTCGAAGAGGCAAAAGAAGGAAGGAAGTGGAGAAATTGGGAGTTGATGAAAGAAAGTAAAATAGTAGGCAAAGCGGAGGGATATAAAGAAATCCTGGCAAATTTCTCTTCATAAGTAGTGGGTTCTTGCACCAAAAATCTCAAGCACTTGGAATATAGACCTGTGAACTATGTGAAGAGCCAGAGTTGTAATACCCATAGAGGCCCACCTTGGTTGACATCCAAAGGTTTCTCGTAAAATTGGGAGCAAGCTCTATAAACATAGCCTAAAACATAAGGAGCCAAGGCTATCCTCTTCTTTGAGTCAAGAACCTTGGCAAGTGGGGCAAACTCAGGCATAATCCGCTGAAATGAAGTGTAAAAGAGAAATTTGCATAACCAGTACAGAATGAAGGAAAAGAATTCTTGATCACTTACAGGACCTACCTTCTTATTCTCAATTTTTACAAAATCACTGAAGGAAGAGTTCAAGGATGGGATGGTGAAGTTGACCGGAGTGTTTGGGTAACTAGGCAAAAAGGGAGCACCAAGTGGTGAGAGCCCTAAGAGATGAAAAATATCAAGAACGGTGGGGGCCATTATACCACACCGAAACTGAAAAAAAATTAAAAGCCGAATTCCAGAAACAAAGAGCTGTAGGAATCAAAAAAGGATCCTCAGGAATAATGAACCTGGAAAGGCGAAGGGCATTAAGGATATAGAGCTCTTGTAGATCCAATTCTTTGGCTGGCACAACTCTGTCATACCATTCCTCCCATTCAATCCTCAATGTGGGCCAGTAGCGGTAGGGATGGTTTAACCTCCAACTTCCCCAATCAAACCCTCCTTCATAGAGCAAGCAGTGATCCTCTAGATAAAGATACAAAGCAAGAAGCTGAGCTGGGGCTTCTCTGAAGATGGGTTCCAAGACGTATTATTGTTGTTCATTATGACAAGGAATAAAGAGGCGACCATATATTGCACTCGGTTCACCAGTTCTGAGCTTGGATATCTCCTCGTTGATACACCTCTTTAAAGCCAAGGATGGACTCACGTGTTCACAACTGGTACTTTTAGGAACGAAGAAGCCATTAGCAAGAGTTTTTGGAGGATGAAGCTAAGAAAAGAGTAAAGAGGAAGAAAGAGTAGTAGAAATGAAAGGGTTTGTGTTTTCGACAAACGAGTAAGATAAAAGCGCGAAGGGAGAGAGTTTTTAAACCTTTCTGTCTAAAAGTTACTCGAACAAGTTGAATGGGTCAGGTGGATCCAAAATGATTATTTTATGGTTTGGGTCCATGTGAAATTAAAACCCTTATTTTAAAATATGGATGGGTCCCAAATTTAAAATAAAGAGAGTTTCTGGAGGGAAACATATGTTGAGTATCCAGCTTGGCAAAGTGTAGTTGGCTTCGAAGTCTCTATAGGTCTTTAAAATAAGAGGCTGGCTTCAAAGCTTGATTGTCAAACGGTTTCAGGAGCAAGCAATTAACTTCAAAACAAGAATCATGTCCCAAATTCAAGAGTAATTGGGATTAATTTGGTTTGAAAGACTTAAAAGCATGCTTTTAGGTTTTCAATGAAGGATGAAGTCCTTCGAAGGAGCCTTTTGTAGGAACATGGTTCATGCTTGATATTTTGAACTTCAAGGTAAACAAACATTACAAAACCAGTATTTGGTCAAGTAGTGAAGAAACCCAAAAGGGCTCACTCTTTAAGAAGTAGGCAATATAATTCCTGAGGGAAGTTTCCATACTTCGAAGCATGTAGACTGTTTTTCGAAGCAAAAATGTTTAAATTCGAAGCAGATTGGTTATGCAAATTATGTTAATTATGTAATTGGAATGTGAAGTTTAGGGCAAAAGTTGTCTTCCTTAAGAAAAAATTTTGTTTCCACACTTTGAGAGTGAGATTGATTGATTCGAAGTTTTTTGTGAACATAGTAAGAAGCAAGGTCACATCAATCATACAACCAAGTATAGAATTGGAACATAAAACCAGATCATGCCGAATAAAGAAAGAAAAACCTAGCTTTATTGATATGTGAATAATTACATTAGAAGTCTTCTTGGCTACAAATTCAACCTCATAAAAATAAGGAATAGAAAGAATAACAAGGTCATGAAATTTGTCCTAGCAGTAGTCAATGAATTTATGTTCCTTCTTTATTCTGTCTTTTGTCCTATCCAAGCTGGGTTGCTATAGCTAATATGTTCTTATTTGATGGAAAAGCTGTTCAGCTTTCATTTCAAACTCTATCTCCTTTAATCCTTGTTCCATTTCATCCATCTCTAGATCATCCCAGTATGCAGAATCCTTATTCTTAAAGTCATTATATTTGTCAATAAGATTCTCTGCTTCATACTGGGTTTGAATTCGTTTGGCTGAGATTTTGTCCAAAGAATTAGTGGTAGCCAAAGAAATTTGGTACCAATGGGGAAGAAGCGGAAGTTGATCCAAAAAATCCTGAAGCTCTACTGGAGCAATGGGGTTGAGAACATGACCCCGAGTCATAATGTCACAGGCCCATCGAAAGTTCTTGAGAGGAGTCTCATCTCCAAGAACATTGAAAGGCAAGTGAGAAAAGACTTCAAGCAGAAGTTGAGCTTGGTATCGCTCAAATATAGTTAGAAAATCTGGAGGTTGGTAGGAAGGAAGAAACTGATTCTCGAAGAGAGTAAGTTTCAGTTCCTTCATATAGTGAGGATTCTGAGGAAGAGAAGGCACAGGAGGGTCCATCCTAAAGGAAGAGGGGAACTGGGGATTATTCACACATTTAAGCCAGTCAGAAGAGCAAAATTTTGCCTTCTTGGCCAAGAATGACGAATTGTATCCTTGTGCTTTCTCTGGATGAGGAGTTGCTCGCATTATCTTCGTGGGGATGGAAAATGTGTACCAAGCCACAAGTAAGTTGTCCTCCAGACTGCGTCAGTAATCAATGGGTTCAAAGGGGTAAACCACTGAGCTCCGAGCAAAAGGAGAAATAGACAGAGGATTAGCGAATTCAACAAATTGATAGTGAATTCGCTCTCTTAGTTTGGATTCATCAGGTTTTGGCCAACTTCCCCAGCCAGTAGACCTGGAGGAAGAAGAAGCAGCTATGTCCCATGCAGAAGGTGGTGGGGCAGAGAAAGAAGCAACTGTGTCCCATGTAGAGGATGGTGAGGCAGAAGAAAAGTTTCCAAGATCCGTTTTTGCAAATGCTTGATCAAAGGGTTCGTAGTTGGAAAACTTTGGGTCTAAAGGTTGGTACGTTGCAAAAGCTTCCATGACTTGCATAAATGGAGGCGGATAGGTGCAATATTGAGATTCTTTGAGGCCTAAATCATCTTCAATAGACTCCTCGTATGCTCGATCAATGTAGGAGAATGTGTGATTGGCCATTAGGGATGTACCAGTCTTTTCGTCTACTCAAAGAGTGGAAGTGCAAGATACAAGGATTTAATGAAGTTCACAGCTTCATTATTCAAAAAGCGGTTATGCTACCTATAATAACCCCGACCTGTAATTAGCTACTAATCAGTGATTAAAGATGCTAATTGAGTGGATCAAATGAATTATGGGATTAATATGTAAATTGCATGATATTTGGCCTTCTATCTGTTACTTATAGAATATCTGTTTGGAATTCCACTTTAATATGTAAATTGAAAGCCTTATCGGCATCCGAAAACGAATTTGACTACATTGATAGGTTATTTGGAATTTTTAGAATCATATGGCATATTTCATAAAAAAAAAAAATTTTGATTCAACCTGATTCATTAAGTCGTGTTTGGATGGGCCAAATGCTCTAGTTAATGTATTAATACATCACAGGTATATTAAGTGGTTAATAAGCTCATTTGAGCTCATTTCTTTCATCTCCCTTAGTGCACAAATCTGAGAATTCATCTTAGAGAGAGAGAGAGAGAGAGAGAGTGAATGTCTAGAGAGAGAGAGAGAGAGAGTAGAGATTAGAGAGAGAAATAGAGATTAAGAGAAATTGAAGGCTTGACTTGAGCTTACCAAGATTGTGCTAGAACAAGAGTAATTCAAGACTCTAGGTAAGATTACAACTCTAGATTGTGTAACTAAAGTCATTTTACATGAAATTTCTTCAAGATTATGAGTTTGAATGTGTATATTGAGCTTAGAATAAGATTTAGTTGCAATTCATGCATGCATGTACATTTTCTTACAAATTGAGCATGATTCCCATGAATCCCCTCTTGCATGTTTGAAATTCATCTTCATTCGGGGAAATCATCAAAGTTTCAAGTTGTTTTGTGGTGTTTGATCATGTTTTGAGAAGTTTGATACAAGAAAAACCCATGCATGTTGTGTTCATGAACATTCTTCATGTTTTAAGTTGAAATTGGGAACTTTTGGCAAACCTTTGGGCCATGATTTTATGAAATGATCCTACATTCTTCATGTTTTACAAGTTTACTATGTTATCTCTAGTTTTGGGGCCCAAGAGATGTGTTTTGAATGGTTGAATTCGAGTTTTGAGCTTGGGAGGTCAATCTGGATTTTCCAGAAATTTGACCCACGCTTGAGCGGGGACTTTCACGCTCGAGCGTGAACCCTGAATTCATGCACCACGCTCGAGCGTGGGTGAGCACCCGTCGAGCGTGAAAATCTTGCATCCAGTACTTTTTAGAGTTTACAGTCCGCTCGAGCGGGGAAAGGCACGCTCGAGCGGGGCTTCATTGTCTGCATGTTCGCTCGAGCGGGGAAACCCACGCCCGAGCGTAGACATCATTTTCAGAAAATTTGGCTAAGTGTTCCAATTCGTGTTTTGGCATCCTCATTGCATCTTAGGCATTCCTAAGACCTAATTAAGCTTTGATAATGAGGTTATGGATTTGAGACACACTAAGAAAAGAATGTACTAAGTTCCGAGACTGCAAGTGTGTGTTTTAGGCAATGTGATAAGAAAGAATAAGAACCTATGTAATGAAAGCTAAGCCTTAATGGCCACTTGAATGTGTAATGATAAGACATGCTTGTGTTATGTATTTTGTGGTTGTAGGTCAAGACTCGAGGGTTGACTGACCATTGCAAGAAACCACTGTGAGTAACGTTATTGTAAAGATACGTTCATATGAATTACGTTCCAAATGAAATATGATAAGTTTTGATTTCTGAAATGATATCTGTTTTCGTGAACGAATATTCCATGTTTGAAATCTATTATGGCATCCATAGATAGTCCTAAGTCATGGGGGAAGGCATGAAAATGCGGGTCCATGACATACATGTGATTTCAAGATCTCGTTAGCCACTTCATTGTGGTGATATGTGTTTAATCGGTATCCGGAATCGATTACTCTAGTCGGAAGACGTTATGTGATGTGTTCTATGGGATGTACCATTATTATGTTCTAATATGAGAATGCTTATGCTATGATCTGTTTTGCACTTATGTCATGTTCCGGAACCGATTACTCTAGTCGAAAGACGTTATGTGATGTGTTCTATGGGATGTACCATTATTATGTTCTGATATGAGAATGCTTATGCTATGATCTGTTTTACACTTATGTCATGTTCGGATTTCGTTCACTAACCCCTTTACCTTAATGTTATTCACTGGGCTTTAGCTCATTGTGTGTATATATATGTATAGGTGAGCATTCTGGAGCCCGAGCCTGAAGGCTTTTTATCTGGACTTGTGTTCTATTGTCAGCCAACCATTGTGCCTCACGTGGAGGTTCCTGCAGTGTCATGTGTTCAAGTTCTGTTGGTTCTGTGTATATATATGACTTGATTTAATTCTGTTGGTTGTACTTAAGATACTTCAAAGTGTGTGGGTATAATGTATGAATGACTATTGCATACTTATATAAAGTTTTAAAAATTCTGTTCATATAAGTCAGCACAGCTCATTGGACAATTTTAATTATGTGTTTGCTTCCGCTAGTCCCTTAATTTTGCTAATCTGTTCAGAGGCCTTCAGTAATCTAAGGATTACTGGCCAGTTACGACGCTAAACCTATAGAGGCGGGTTTGGGTCGTGACACTACCAGAATACACAGAGTCCATGTACGTCTTAGAACATAGGTGGATTGCACTAGTTCACTAATATCACTAAGTATTGGGTATATTAGTGCGGGGGCTAATGTTGGCTGCATATTTTGTATAGGCCAATCACAGCTTAACACGTGGCAAGATGAGGGCAACATGGGGAGTTAATTCAAGTCTTTAATCGAAATCAGACACATGACAGTTAGCATTGGTAATCATGGATCTGTGTAGTACTGGATCAGCAAAAAAATACAAGATGATGTGGCCTAATAGTTACTCACAAAGTTTAAATTCAAAATTAGGAGGGAAGCCTAACTACAAGAGTGGCGTAGTGGGACTGACTGTGAGAGAGCATGTTCAGCAATCATGGGAGGACATTTTGACAATTGAAAGCCTCCTTTGACGGTTATCATTGGAAAGTATAAATAGTAGAGAAGGCCCCAGAATGAAGGATCCAGACTCAGATCAAAAAATCAGTTTATTTACTTCGTTTTTCCTTCCAGTTTTTACAGTTCTTTACATTTCTGCACTTCAATTCTTGTCCTGCACTTCATTCCTAGGAGTAGTTTCAAATAGCTTGTTGTTGTAAACCTTTACGAGACTGGGTTAGATCATTATAAATTTTTCATTTTACTTAATGAAATTCAAATTCTAAAATTATTCTTCACTTATTGTTATTTACTGAATTCTCCAAAACAAGCCACCAGTAAAAGTCCTCTTCATTGAGGCTAAGAGAACTAAAACACAATCGTCTAATAATTGGTTGGCAATTTATATTCTGTAAGGACTGATTGATCCTTGCTGACACGCTTAAAATTATATTATTAACCTTCGAATGCGAAAAAGCCAACAGTGTGGGATCTATTTTATGTAAGATTCACATTTATTTAAGATAGTTGATGAAATTTTTAATTATTTTTTTTGGGATCTCTAGTATTATTAAAAAAATATTTCATAAAATTGTTTAGAATATGAGATTGTTGTACATTGAAGCCATGAATTAATTTGAGTTCTTGATTATTATTGGTTGCGTTTGGTAGAGTTTTGTAAATGTGATTTGAGAATTGAGTTGTATTTTGAGTTTGTGAGTTTTAGAGTTATGATTTGAGTGTAGAAAATTTGTTTGGTTATGGTTTTTGAATAGAGTGTTGAAATGAGATTTGAATTGAAGTTGGAATTAAGATTTGAAAGCTTGATGTGACATGTAAAAGAAGAAAATGTGTTTGGTTATGAATTTTGGAAATAGTTTTAACTGTAATTCAAATTGTTATAACCCATAATCAAACACATAACTCGTAATTGTATTGAGCTTATTAGTCAACATTCATAACCAAACTCTTTTTTCAATACAAATCAATAAATTAATTAATAATTTTGCTCCCAATTATTAATTCGTTTTAATAAAAAAAAAATCGAATGAAAATTTTGTTCGTATAATTTGGCTCCATATAAATTTTTGATTCAAATAATTATGACCCAATTCTTTTTTTCCTGTTAATTTTTTTCATTTCAATTTATGTTTTAAATTAATTTATTTTCCAATTACGTTTGTTTGCAAATAATTTCTTTTCCAATAATTTTTTGGCAATTAGTTTCGATTTATTCCATAAATTTTTTTCCAATGCATTTATTTTCATTTAATTTATATTGTCACTCACTAGTTTGCATTGTATTATTGCCTGTAAATATTTTCTTTCAACACCATCATGGACTTGTTTTTGGTCATATGCACACACTGTCCACCTACTTCACCTACTCAATCTACTTACCTAATTCATTCCCTCCATCACCTACCTTATTGCAACACCCATTTATATACACTTCGTCCTCCTCCACCAAGGCAGCACCAAATATACTTCCTGCTCCTGAACCAAGGCACCAGCCAACATACAAGATCAACATAACACAGTCTCTATCCACTAAACATTCAAACTTCTGCCTTCAAAACACTTATATCCACTGGACTTCTGACTAAGCAAGGCAACAACATAACCAGCAAGGCGGCGAGAGAGGGCAGCAACTGAATACAGCAGCAGGGGGCCGACCGGTGGGTCAACCGGTTGGTTGACCGGCTGGTCAACTGGTTTCTGTATTATTTTTATTTTTTTTCCTTCCTCGCAATGTCCATATCTCACTTCATACCAATTTAGCTCATCACATTGCATTTATCAACCTTAGTTAGTCACTTATTAACCTTTATAATTCACATATGTATACCATTTGTAATTCATATACGTTACACATTTTGGAGAATTAATCTGGTAACTTTGTATTCTGACTTTCCATTTTGTACACATTTACAATGAACTTCAACAGATATTTGACTTTCCATATTGACCACATTTTCACTGAACTTTGAATAGATATTGACAATATGCCAAGAACAAAAAGAGTACGACCCGAACATGGTGAAAGCTCTAACCCAAGAGTACGACCAGAACATGGTGAAAGCTCTAATCCGGTCCCACACCAACCGCATGGTGACAGCTCCACTCCTCGACCACACCGATCACAGCCACAAATTTCAACTTATTCGAATGATGATTTTTTCAGTTTAACTGATGAACAAGCTTTTCCAAGCTTCTCCAGCCGACCTATTGTTACTGGAAGAAAGGTTAATCTTCCACGTCAATATGATCTTCTGTTAGTTAGCAAACTTGAGGCAATGGGATGGCTAAATTTAATTTATTTACGACAAAAAGTATATCCCCGCCTTGTATCTTTATTTTATGTTCATTTGAGAGGTACTACTGAAGAAGATGACAACTTTAATATTCTATCTTATGTGAAAGGTAACGGTATTCAGTTTGATATCTCCACTTTAGCACATATTCTTGGAGTTGAGGAAGTGGATACGCGTATATATTTTCATAATGAGTCTGACTTACATGATATTGTTGGTGATGTCAGTGAACTATATACAACTATTTGTCAAGATAGATTTACGGGGACTAATTTGCTTGCAAGACATCTGAAACCGTACCTTCGGATTCTCCATCGGTGGATAGTCGAAAATGTCACCCCGAAGAGAGGACATTTTGATGATGTTCCATATTTTAATGCGTATCTGTTATACTGTTTTGAAGTTGGCCATAAAATAGATTTGTGCTACATAATAATGAAAGAAATGGTATTAGCAAAGATTGGTCAATTCAGTGGACGGTCACTACCTTTTGGTGCTCTGCTTACTAAAATCTTTAAACATTTCAATATCCGCCTTGTAGATGAACCAAAGACCAAAATCTCTTCTGCCATTTCAGAGTATACAGTGACCCGTGCTGGTGGAGCTGTCAATTTAATGGAAAGTCTTACTGCAGATGTCTCATTAGGTGATGTCCCAGAAGACGATCTTGACATTGCGATGCCATCAATTGAACCACCCCAATACTGGACTGATTTTTTGGCCATTCAAGAAGAACGACATAACCAACGCGTACAATGGGAACAAAAAATGGCTAATCAGGTCAGTGCATTGGGTACTCAGTTTGATGCATTGGGTAATCAGTTCGATGCATTTGCTACTGTGCAGAACTCATTAATTCAACAGTTTGGTGAGTTCCGTTTGGAAACTGATAAACGTCATGAAGCGGCAAACAATCGCATGGACCAAATTGAGCATCACGTACATGACATCTACCAACATTACTTCCCTCCACCACCACCGGACAATGACTTTTAATGTGTTTAGATGAGCTATTGTATGGGATGAAAAATAAATATGCTTTTTTTCCCGTATCTGTATGTACAAATAGGTTACGTATGTATCGTTGTTCACTTTTACTTACCAACTATGCACATTTTCCGGGGATTTTTGATGTCACATACGTAATGGCTATCTCTTATAATTCCTAGTTGTAAAAACAATAACAATGAAAAAAAAAGGTCAACAATTAACTACTTATAAAAATCTGTTAACTTCAAATTTAAGAACCAAATAAAATACCTTTCAAGACTTATCATCATCATTGTTATGCTGCAAAATGAACCATAATGAGGAGGAAAAAAAATCTGCATAATGTTTTTTTAAAATATTTTTGTTTTACTGCACTTTATAATACTGTACTTGGCCATTAATTTTTCTCAGTTTTTGAATTACAATGAATGTTGAATTTTTTTAACTACACAGGAGTAGAGGAATGAACTTTAATTGTTTGGTTATATTTCTGTGTTACGAACGAGGTGTACAACGAAATTAACAAGCAGTTGCATATGTTAGCTTCTACTAATACATACATACAACGAAATTAGCTTATACTAATACATACATACTACGAAATATGTATGTATTTTTTCACATCACATATCTACCTATGGCCAACATGATTTTGCCACATAGCAATAGCAAGTGCATCCCTGAAGTTCGATTGGTACGTCAACCCATGTTGTGACATGTCAACATAATTTGCTTCGCCGCCAACAAACCCCTCTGCAGCTGCTTCAGCCGCCATTTCATTATCAACTTCCATGAACAATGAGTCCATCGCTGAATGCAAACGGATCCAATTATGTACTACACAACATGCAATCACGAGGGATCCTTGTTTTGTTGACTTGTAATTTGGCATGGACCGCAATATTGGAAAGCGCTTCTTCAGAACACCAAATGTTCTTTCTATGACATTCCGTAATGACAAATGTTGATGGTTAAACAATTCCTTGGGACCAGAATAATGACGGCCATGAAACTCTTACAAGGGATATCGTTGGGAACGATATGGGGCAAGAAATCCAAGCATGTTCGTGAAGCCAGCATCAACTAAATAATACTTGCCTACATGTCCAAAATGTAGGCAATGCTTAGTGAAGTACAGGTGTAGAAAATAGAACATTACAAACAGTACAGTGTGTTATTTGGTGACAGTTACCATGGGGAGGGTATGGGAAATGTAGATCAGCTCTTGTGATTGAGTCAACCAAAATTGCGTTATCGTGGGCGCTACTTTCCCATCCAGAGTTGATAAATATGAACAACATGTCGAAGTCACAAGCTGCTAGTACATTTTGCGCTACCGTAGCATTGTGACCACAGAATGTATTCTGTCTTGTAGCAGGGACCCACGCATCCACCAATGTCCCATTGATAGCACCGATACAATCCTATGTCAGATGTAAACGTTCGATAGTAAACGCAACATAACTTTAGATATTAACTTCACAACAGTAAAAAAAAAATTTGTTGGTAGAAAATGTGATTGGAAAATTACATAACAAACATGTGGTCATACCTTGAACTAGGGAAAAAACCTCTTATCGTTTAAAATTTTTGTCGAAATTTCATCTTCATTACGTGGTTTGATAACCGTTGTTGCAAGCTTGCAGAATGCTCGTATAATGATTTTGATATGCTGACAAATTGTTTCAGTGGAGTGTTGAAATCTATCGGCTAGTAGTCTATGTCGGTCATTTTGTGCAAAAGTGTACAAAAACATGGCAAGCGATTCTTCCACACTGATATGCATATGTTCAATTTCGATAAAGCCATTTTGAAGTAAGGTATCTTTCAATAGAATGAATGTTTATGCATCCATGCGCATAATGTCCATCATTGTTTCTAGATGCCCAGTTAATAAGCTGAAGATGTAATCATCACCTTTAAATTGAAAAGTGCGTTGCGGGCGTCTGGTGATTGCCGAATTCAAGTGCTCATTCATACAAGCAATCATCAAGAAATCCATAAAATCTTCAACAACGTCATCGTCCTCTGACGAACTCTCGAAACCATGGTGTTCTTGGTCGGATGGCATATTGTTTCGGCTACATGGCAAGAACGCAAAATTAAAAACCATAATGGCCATTATCGTAGTCTACGCTGTGTGTGACATTGAAAATTGAAATAGAAATAAGAAAGTAGACATGAAGTAACGTACATAAAACAGCAACAGTCTCAACGAAATACAGCAAGAAACATAGAAAGAAAAATAGTATGTCATCAGGTGGAAAGGAAATATAATAAAAACAAAATAGACATCATGAACTCTTATTACACAACGAAAAAGAGAATCGCATGCCCCATCAATGCAGAACTTGCCCTCTCACTGCAAAGCTAGGATCATAGGTAGGCGCATATGGGAAGGAGTCCGCATGAAAAACCTCCTCCATTCCTTGTCCTTGAATAGTGTCAGTGCCCTAATGTACTGCACCGGTGGAATGTCCCCAAGCGCTAGTAGTGCATCTTGACATGCATCAAGTAAATAGTCATCGCCACCTGCACTTACAGCCTTCGTTTCTGTTGACCGGGCACGGGAATGTTCCGTTCTTGCCTGTACGTATGTAGCAAAAACTGCGCAAACATCATCAAAGCCACTAGACCATGATCTTTTCGAACGGCCGCTATCAGTCTGGCTACTTGCAGGGGCCCTCTTGTGACTTTTACCTTTCAATGGTTATACAAAGTCATCGTCGAAAAGGTCAACAGCAGCAGGTTCAGCCGCATTACTCCCACCAGCTCCAGGCGACCAAAATTTATTAAGCATGTCCTTCTCTTCATCAGAATCAGGGGCTCCTTGTGTGGATGCACGGGCCAATGCCCCTGTGGCACAACAATTTTCCACGATTTCTGCCATTTCTTGAAAATACTCAAACCCTTTTGCCCTAAATTTCTTCACATTTTTTGTTGCCTACAACAAAGGTGAATATGACAACTAAGCGTACTGTATTTGTGATGAAATGAAAAAATACATTAATAAAAGGAAACGAATTATGCAATGCCTTATCCCAAAATTCATCTGGTGCAACAATCGTGCCTGTAATGGGATCCCATCCCAAACCGGTCTGTGCTTGTAACTTTTTGAAGGTTTGGTAATCAGTTTTCAATCGCTGATATTTTTGTCTCACCTGATTTGGTGTGTATTGAAAGCCATATAAATTTTGCAATTGCGTGGCAAAATGAGTCCAATGCCTAGTTGTCCACACAATACTATGGCCTATTGATTGATTTTTTTGAACCTCGGCTCGCAACATGTTAATGAATTTCATTTCAATTCTAGAACTCCACATTCTTGTATCTTGATTATCATCAGAATTGTTGCCATCCATCTAACAATACAGAATTTATAACTACAAAAGTCTGAAATGTATATTGAAAAATAACGATACAAGAAGCGTGTACAAGTTGGTTTGAAAATAACGAAAAATTATTCGTTTGAAGTTGTTAACAGCGTAGAGAATAACAGATACAACAAAAACATTGTTGAAATGAAGTTGTTCACAGTATGAAGAAAAACAGATAAAATAATAAAACACAGATTGTTTGTGGCAAATCCCAATCGCATGAAAACAAAAGCACTGAGTGATATATACACAACACAAACGATACCTACGACAGACAACAATAATTTTGAAATATATATATTACAAATTGCACAACCCTGTTAACAGAACTGTCATCTTCAATAGCAACAACAATGACAGTGCCCAGACAATTAGTATAATGGAAAATTCGGAAGTCAATTGATATAGTACATTCTCATCCAAACAATCTATTAGGTTAAGAGTTTTATAATTCATATGCTTGAAGTGGTTGTAGTACTGAACTTTAAATGGAAGGGGTATAACTATGTGCTTATTTTCAGTGGAAAATGCCTACTTACAACTGCATAGATTACGAATCATGGATTATCTAAAATCACTACAATAAAAACACATTTTAGTGACACTATACTAGTGGCATGTTCTTAAAAAATGTCACAAAAAGAATATTTGGTGGCATTTTTTAGAAAAATGTCATAGAGCCACAAACATACAAGGCTCTAGTGGCATTTCAATTAAAAAAAAGTGTCACTTCACTACAACAAAATGTCACTACAACAAATTTACATTTTAGTGACACTACACTAGTGGCATGTTTTTAGAAAAATGCCACAAAACTAAAAATTGGCATTAAATGTTTTAGAAAAATGCCACAAAACCACAAACATATAAGGCTCTAGTGGCATTTCAATAAAGAAATGTCACATCAATTTTATGGCATTTTATAAAATAATGACACAAAAAATTATGTTCGTGACATTTACCAACAGATGCTGTAGACACCCCATTTTTGACCGACCTTAAGATTCAGACGTCATCGATTGAGCGCTCGGTGATAGTGCATGTCGTTCTCGTTTCGAGGTTTCAAAGTTTTGGCTGAGAGCCTTGCCTCCGGGCCTCTGAACTCTTTGTGCTTTGGCTCGGTTTGTGGACCAAACCTTGTTTCTCTTCCCTGGAGGGAAGGAGTGGTCTGTAGACCACCTTTTTGTGGTCGTAGACCATTTTCCCTGCTTGGAGACCAGTTTTCGGTTTTCGGAGCCTTCGGCTGCGCGCCTTGACTCCGGACCGCTTAATGTTCTTCGTTTGGCGTGGCTTTTGAACCATGCCTAGTTGCCTCTGCCTAGAGGGACACTGTGGTCTGGGAGACCACTTTTTGTGGTTATAAACCACTTTTCTTCCCCGCCAGCCAGTTTTTTGGTCGGCTAGCTGGTTTTTTAATCGAGCAGCCCTCGCTAAATCAAGCCTATCCTTTTGTATACTTGGATTTCAGCTATGAGGCCACCACCATTGGAAATCTTACTTCCGGGGCTTCATTTTGCACTCAATAATCTCCTAAAGCCAAGTCCGGATGGGGGAGATATGGTTGGTTGAAGTAGGGCATCAATCCGGTTGGATTGAAATTGCGCGGCTTCACCAAAACAGGCATAAGTTTTTGCACAGTTAGAATTTTAATGCAAGGCTGGCGCCATTAGAAAGCTAACTTCTGGGGCTTCAATTTGGACACCTGGTCGACCACTTTTGGCCTTCCCAGCTACTAGCTGACCACTTTCTCTTTCGAAAAACTAGAAAAAGTAGCTGGCCGACCAGTTTTCTGGTCAGCAGCTTTTCTTCAGCTTTCTGAAGATATTTTGGGCCAGCTGGCACAGTTGGAGGGCACCAGAGCTATCCTCCATACACGTGTATGAAGGGATTGCCTTGGCCCTTAGCTTCTCCAAGAAGCTTTGGCTTTTGCTCTCTATAAGAGGGAGGCTCCTCCTCCCTTCTCTAGGTTTAAAAAATCTGAGGGAAGAGGATAGATATAGTGTTGTATCTATATTGCCTTGTTTGCTTCATTTTCATGCCTTAAAGTGTAGATTTGTCTTACTTTAACACACAAACACACACTCAAACACCATCCTTTTGCTACTGAGGTGCTTAGGGGCTAATTTTGGTGTTCTTGGGTTGTCTTGAGCTTGAAAAACCTGCTGGAGTTGCAGTTATAAAGAGCGTCTTCAAGGGTGAGCTTTTGACCTTTAAATCCCCCTTTCTTGCTTAAGCTTTTAGCCTAATTTTCATGCTGTTTTAAGCTTGACTTATAACTAATAAAAGTTCTGTTTTTGCATGCTTTTGATCTTTGTTTAAGGTCACTTTTGTGTTTGGGGTTGTTCACCCCCTCTTAGGCATTGTTTGGCCTTGTTTTTAAGCCTTTTTTGTGAGCTTCGGGACCACCTTGTTTTGGCCTTCTCACCACTAAAATCCAGAGGGATTTTAGTGGTGGGGATGGTGTTTTAAGGTCCTAAAAAGGGGAGGGCCATCCCCTCTTCTTGCATCTTCAATACATGCCGTAATACGCCTCATGTTTGAGCATCTTTACTAAGTGTATGTTGACCATATCTTAGCTTGTATTTGTGGTTATTTTGCTGTGGCATACCACTGCTTTTGCTTGCTTTGGTCACTCCATGCATGGTTAATACACTTGTAGTGTAAATCACACAATCTAGTCTTGTATGCCTCATGTTTGAGCATGTCTTTCTAACTTGTTTTGGAGCCATCTCAGTGGGTTTTTGGTGTTGTTTTAACATGCCTTATATTTGTTTTGGGTTGGTTTGGTTGGCTCTTGCATGCCTAATACACTTGTAGTGTAAATCCCTTAAACTAGCTTTGTATGCTTCATGAAGTAGTATGTCATTCTAGCTTGTTTTCTTTCCATTTCAGCATGTTTTTGGTGATTTTTTGCCATGTCATATCTTTGTTAGGGTTTGGTTTGGTTAGCCTTTGCATGCTCTATGCACTTGTAGTGCAATCCCATGAAATAGCCTAACATGCATCATGTTGTAACATGTCATTTTAGCATGCTTTTGGCTTAGCTTAAAGAAGACTTTGTTCATGTTTTAGCATGTTTAAGGTCTGATTTGTGTTGTATTGGTCATGCATGACTTGCTTTGTATAGCCTTGGTTCAATCTAGCTTGTTAGCTTTGTGTATTGAATCCTCTAGCATGCATTACTTGGCTTATTTCAATAATTTGGCATCACTTGTTATGTGATTTCAGTCCATGTTTCATGGCCATGCATTCGCATTTGTTACTCATTCAATGCGTTGGAGGGTTTCCCCTTTATGCCTGAACCGTTGCGTATGCCTTCATGCCATAGCTTGCGAGCCATCATTTCAATGTGTTTTTGGGGTTATTATGCCATGATATAACTCTGATTTTTGTTGCTTAAGTCATCCCATGCTCGGTCCTAATAGGTGTAGTGTAATCCACTTTATTTGCCTTGTATGTATCATGTTTCATGCCCCTCATGCTAACATGTTTTGGCTTCCTTCCATGCATGTTTTAGACTCATTTTAACATGTTCTAGGGCTGTTTTGGGTTGCCCTAACCACATGCTTCATGTTTTGCATACTTGTAGTACAAATGCTCTTGCTTGCTTCAAGCTTTGAGCACCATTGCATGCTTCATTTGTGTTGTGTACATGATTTGGCATCATCTAACATGACATTTCAAAGCTTATAGCATGCTTTTGTTCCTACTTCATTCATGCTTTGAATGCCTCTAAGTATTGTCCATGTTTGTCTAGCTTATGGCTTAGCTCGTATGCTTGCATGCCTAGGCCTTTGGGCCATTATCTCAGCATGTTTTGGTCCTTGTTTTGACCTACTTGAGCTCTGTCCATGCTTAGTTCATGCATTTGTGCCGTGTATTGCATACCTCCTTTGTGTTGCTCTTTGCTAGCTTTCATGCCTTAGGACCCTAGCATGCCTTACTTATGTTGTTTGAATGATTTGGCATCATTTCTTGCTTCATTTTAGTGCACTTAGTGTTGTTACACTTCCACTTCTGTCACTCATTGAGCACTCTTGAGAGTTGTGCTCTTTGGCCTCTTTGATGGCCAATGCATTGTGCATGCATGCCTTGCTTTATGTGCCTTCATTTCATCACCAATGGCCAGTGATTTGGGCATGATTGAGGTCTACCCTTTTGGTTTAAGTCCATTAAGTATACCATGTATATTATATTGAGCATGCCATGCTTGGTATATTACATAAGTTGCCCTTGTTGCATTGCATTGCGCATGCATGCATTACATTATGCTTAGAACCTTATGAATGCCTTGCATTGAGTATGCCATCTAGTTTTTAACATTTAGCATTGTGTATGCTTGTTGTTACATGTTTTAGCATTGTGCATGCCATTAGCCTTGTTAGGTTGTTCACATTGCATTGCATTGCATGTTTGCATGCTTAAGTCATATTGCATACTTGCATGATCGAGTCGCATTGTGTATGCCATGCTTGCTTGCATTGTGTTTGGAATAGGAGTTAGTCCAAACACGGGAAACGAGGGACGTTTCATACTTAAAGTGATGAAACGTGCCTTAATTCCCAGTCGCCGACGCTCTTGATCATACATGATAGAGTTTTAGGCTTTATGTGTTTACTTGTGCATTCATTTCATATCGAATTGTGCAACTTCGCCTCTTGGCCATCATGCATAGAAATGCGCGATTGGTGCCCGAGGGTCGAGAACCTACACTCCCTTGAGTTCATGACATGATAGGGAGGGTGGTTGTGCACACATATCTTGCAAATACATTGCCATGCCCTTTCTTGCTCTCTGTTGCAGCAAATTGCAGTTCAGCAGCAACAACTGGCCGGCTAGCCAGAAAAACTAGCTGGCCGACCACTTTTTTGTTTTTTCAACAACCAAAAGTGGTCGGCAGGTGTTTCTAGAGACCAAAAGTGGTCGGCCACCCTCCCACAGGATTCCCAAGGTAGAGTTTCATCTTTCTGGAGCTTGGTGCAAGTTTCTGAGAACAAATGAAAACAGAGGCAAATCGGGACATCGCATTGGATTTCCGAACGAGGCGACCGGGCATGCATGCATTCTTCTCCCTCTGAGGCTCCTGATTTATTGCTTTCCTTAGCTACCATGCTTAGATAGCTAGCTTTTGTTTTGGTTTGTACTTCAATTAGTTAATGCGTTAGCCATTCAATTCGTTTTGTAATAATTAGTTAACTAAGATTAGTTAATTAATTTGTTGTGTAATAATTAGTTTAATTAGACTAGATTAGCTAGTTAGCTTCTTATCCGGTCCCTCCCTCGAGAGGGCGCATTGTTGTAATAAGCATGCGTGTGTGTGATGCATGTCTTCCAACCCCCATTTCTTTCTTCCTTTTACTTAACCGCTTACGATGGTTAGTTTTAGGGCATATTTCAATTAGCATACCTTATGCTTGCATGCGTGTATCCATTCATCTGTCTTGCATGCACCGGGCTCGGCGCATTATACTAACTGCATTGTATTTCAATACCTATTTGAATACATGTACCAAGTTGCATTTCACATGACATTCTAGGTAGCCGAATCTATCTAAATTGCATTCTCGCATGTGTTGCATTAGTCATCCTAACATGAACTAAGATCATACATGATTTCTAATTAGTTCTTTATTTTGGCTCGGAGTACACTGTGAGTGTTTACGCTTTAGCCTACTACATGTGTGTTAATGTTGCCATGAAAGCATGCTTGCCATGAGGCTAACTGCTTATTTGATTAACTGCATGAATGCCTGTGGGTGAAAGTTGGATTACTTGAATTGAAACAATTCATTAAATCCCTGATTTAGCCTACTTGCGAGTAGCAAACTTCAAACCGTTTTCAAACGAATATGCAATGTTTTGTTCCAAATTAGGCGATCTAGTCTATACTTGTTTGCTGTGCGCATCACATAGTAAGATTAGCTAATTAACCAGAATAAGAACACATGTGTTTTCAAAAACAAGATATCATGTTTAGTACAGGCCGATCTTTGATCGGGCGAGCGGGGGTGCTCATTAAATGACCTTCCCCAATCGTACCCAAGTTCCCGAGCCGAGGCAACTTTGGTGATGACGGACACGTGGCCTTAGACACGAGTGAGGGTTTCCTAAATTTTTCCAAAATAAAATATTTAGGTGGCGACTCTGTATCTGGCAAAGCAGTCCATGTTTGGCACTTCTTTATAAAAATCAGTTTTCTAAAACGATTTATCAGATTTGGACTCTTTGGTGATTTATCGGTCTCACATCGCACATTATGAGATTAGATTTAGAACCGTGGCAAATGAGTCTAAACTGTAGCTGCAGCGGCGTCTATAGATGCCACTAAACTTTAATAGCAATGGCATTTTTTTAAAAATGTCAAGATACTAGGTAGGTGCAAATTACTTTTTATAGCACTTAGGTGAAAAGTGTCATAAACAAATATTTTATAGCATTTTGAGAAATGCCATTAAGCCAAAAACTTTCCAAGCTTATAATAGCATTTTTGAAAAAACAAAAAATGCCAATATATTTTCTAAATTTTTAAAATGCAGTAAATGATTAAAAATAAATAAATTAAACTCAATACACACTACAGGAAAAAGCACATTCGGTGACTAAATTTCCTGACCAAAAAAAATTTGGTCGCTAAAAGTATAGCTTTCAGTGACCAAAACAGCATTAGTAGTCAAAAGTAAAGCTTTTTGGCGACCAAACAAGTATAGCTTTCAGTGACCAAAACAGCATTAGTAGTCAAAAGTAAAGCTTTTTGGCGACCAAACAATTTTAGTAGCCAAAGTCTACAATTGGTGACTAAAAATAAGTTGGGTCGCTGATTATATGAGTTTTACCGACTAAAAAAAATTTTAGTAGCCAAAAGTAAAGCTTTTTGGTGACTAAAAAAATTTTAGTAGCCAAAGTCTACAATTGGCGACTAAAAATAAGTTTAGTCGCCAAAAATAGTCATTTTTAGCGCGGGAGAACTACCTCCTAAGGCGGGAATTAAATTTTTTGGCGACCAAAATTTTGGTAACTGAAAGTGCATCTTCGACAACCAAATCTGATTTTGGTCGGCAAAGTTAAGTTTTTTAGCAACTAAAAAATAATTAGTAGCCAAAAGTATAGAATTTTAGTCGCCAAAAGTGGTCTTTTTTTTATTTTGCTAGTAAATAGTTTATTTTACATAAATTATGTTCAATAAAATAATTATGTTTATACGTATACTTTTATATTAATATGGATGTATGTATTATATAAATAATATATGTTGCATATATAATCATGTGGTGCTATAGAGGTGTAGTGGGAAGAGTGTGCTGTATAAGGTTTATGGTGCGGGAGGTTGGCGGTTCGAGTCTCTGCAAGAGCGGATCAAATTGTTCTACAACGAATTATCATCACGAATGGCACTTGATAGCGTCACGAATAGTGCCTACCATGACATTAAAGTGTCACTGAAAGATTTTAGTCTTGATGGTGTAATGACACTTATAAGTGTCACTAACTCTTTTTTTAATGGCGCTTGATAGTGCCACAAATAATATCTACCATGACATCAAAATGTCATTGAAAGTTTTTAGTCATGATGGTGTAGTGGCACTTGCAAGTATCTATCGTGGCACTAGTATTTACCGTGGCATAGATACAAATGGCACTTGTTCAAAATGCCACAAGACTAAAAAATGTCATTAAACCAATAGTTTTGTGGCACTTTCAAATGTCACTAAACTAAGAAAATGTTGTAGTGAATGATTTTTGGTAACACCACCTTGAAATATATGTAAATATATAAATGAATTCATTCTCTTGTGTTCTACAACGAATTATCATCACGAATGACACTTAATAGCATCACGAATAGTGCCTACCATGACATTAAAGTGTCACTGAAAGGTTTTAGTCTTGATGGTGTAATGACACTTATAAGTGTCACTAACTCTTTTTCTAATGGCGCTTGATGGTGCCACAAATAATATCTACCATGACATCAAAATGTCATTGAAAGTTTTTAGTCATAATAGTGTAGTGGCACTTGCAAGTATCTATCGTGGCACTAGTATCTACCGTGGCACAGATACAAATGGCACTTGTTCAAAATGCCACAAGACTAAAAAATGTCATTAAACCAATAGTTTTGTGGCACTTTCAAATGTCACTAAACTAAGAAAATGTTGTAGTGAATGATTTTTAGTAACACCACCTTGTAATATATGTAAATATATAAATGAATTCATTCTCTTGTGATCTATTGACTGTTATGACCATTTTTTGTTTTAGTGTAGAACTTTTCTTTTAGTGTACAACAGACGAATTATTTTTTCATGTATCACAATAACAAGCACTCTGATGTATACACTAAAGCTGAAGCTGTTGAAAGGCTTCACTGACACAGATCTAAGAAAGGAAAATAGGATATCGTATATAAAAAGTATGTGAAACAAAAGTTGACTAACAGATTGAGGGCAGAAGTAGATAGCAGAAGGAGAGCTGGGGAAAGGGTGCCAAGGTTGACCGGCCTGTCGACTGGCGGGACAACCGGTGGGTTGACCCGGCGGTTGACCGGTTTGAAGCTTTCACATGTTGGCTTACGACGCAGGCATTACACAACGCAGGCATTACACAGAGCGATTGAAGTATGGATACATATAAGCAGATCAGTTCAAGGCACAGGTACCTGAATAGTAGAAGTACAAAAATTGTCACCGGTGATGGAGTGGGTACTGTGCATTGTTGTGGGCTTCTTCGTCGGTGACCGTCTGATTGGCGAAAAGTTGTGACAAATTTGGCCTGCACAGATAATTTGAGCATAAATGGAAAAATGATTGAAGGATTCTGAGTTCTAATTGTATATTTCAGAACCATTTGTGATGTAATTCACCTCGCTCTCGTCGTTGTTTCGTTGCTCGGAGGGTGAATCTTCCGCAACGCACAAACTGTAAGTCACTTCGGTTATGAGATCTGATGGATCTGATTTTATAGGTGGAGCGAGGGTTCACAGACATTGTTGCGATTTACGGGCCTTGCACACTTGTGATCTAAGAAGGGGAAGAAGACGACCCGTGAATACAACCTGTGAAGGTTGAATTTCAAAGTTCAGAGAATGCTTTTCAGAATTTCAGCGTGCTTTCCCGTGAAGGTATTCAGTGTTAGGATTATTGCTGATCCATATTTTGAACCGTTGAAATTGTGTGCTGCAGAGAAACGGGGAGAAATTGTTGCCAAACAATAAACAGAGTTGTATTTTGAATTGTGTGCTAGAATTATGATTTGAGTTCTGTATCCAAACGTGAAATGCAAAACGTGGTCTGGAAATATAATTCCAGAACACTTCCAAACAGAGCCATTATGTATTTTTTCTATATTTATTGATAATTTTTTGATGTATTAATGGAGAAGTTTTGAAGTGGCTCACGAACAAATTCAAGTGGGACTCACTTATTGGTTAATAATGTAGAGGGGTCTTGATATTTTTATGTTTGCATTTTGGGAGATTATAATTTTATTTGGTTTTCAAATACAAATTATTTTTTAGTTTTTTGTTTTTCATGTTTATTTGGTTTTAGTAACTTTAAAAAAAAAAAACATATTTTAGTGAATTTTAGTCTTGATTAACTTTAAAAAAAATAATAATAATTGAAAAAAAAATCCCAAGATGATAAATATATATATATTTGGTTTATATAAATATAAAAATCTCAAATGAGTATGAATCAAGCATATCAAGTTTAAGTAGTTTATATTTTGGGGAGCTTTTTTGATAAATCCACTTTCTAAGAGTTTTATTCCATCCAACCTATATTCTTTTTGACTATTCCATTAGGTCCTATTTGAGATAAGAAGACCAAAATATCATTTTCATCTACTTATGTTCCATTTAGTTCACATTATTTTCTTATGTTTCAATAAATCCTATGGGTGACATAATTACCAAAATATCCCTAATGTGAATGTTCACACCGTCAATGTGAATGTTCATATCGTCAATGTGTAGGGGCCCGGGCCGCAGGCAAGCTTCGGGCAGCGAGCAAATTTTACACTCCTATCAATGTTAATATTAACATGTCTTTATAAATATTCACATTGTCACGGGCGCGGGCCAACCCGCCTCGAGCTGCGGTCGGGCTTTGGGTCGCCCACGGGCTGCGGCCAATTTTACACTCTTATCAATGTGAATGTTAACATGTCAATGTGAATATTCACATTGTCAACGGGCCAGGTCGGGCCCACCCTAGGCTGCTGGCCAATTTTATACTCTTATCAATGTGAATGTTAATATGTCAATGTGAATATTCACATTGTCAACAGGCCGGGCTAGGCCCACCCTAGGTCGCCCACGGGCCGTGGGCGGGTTTCGGGCAGCCACGAGGCACGGGCTAATTTTACACTCCTATCAATGTGAATGTTAACATGTCAATGTGAATATTCACATTGTCAACGAGCCAGGCTTGGCCCACCCCGGGCCGCGGGCCAATTTTATACTCTTATCAATGTGAATGTTAACATGTCAATGTGAATATTCACATTGTCAACGGCCCGGATCGGGCCCGCGCTCGGGCCGTCCATGGGCCGCGGGCGGGTTTCGCGCGGCCATGGGACGAGGGCCAATTTTACACTCCTATTAATGTGAATGTTAACATGTCAATGTAAATATTCACATTGTCAATGGGCCGGGCCCGCCCCGGCTCGTGGGCGGGTTTCAAGCTGTTCACGGGCCAATTTTACATTCCTACCAATGTGAATTTTAAAATATGAATGTTCACATCATAAAATTGTTAACTATTCAAAAAATATTTATAAGGGTATCAAAATTAAATATAATGGCATAAATGTCCAAGAAAATAGTGTAAATCAAGAAAAATGACTTTATGGAATAAAACTATACATACATGGGACTAAATGGGTTAAAAAATTCATTCATGGATTTCTTGGATTAAAGCACTTCTAAATGGGATTTATCAATAAAAATTCCTATATTTTGTATAGTATTAAATATATATATTATATATATATATAAGAGTACCCAAAAAGAAAGAAAAAATTTATTATTTGGGTACCGTTTGGAAAGCACCTTTTTAGTGATTTTTTTGTCTAAAACATGAGGTGAAAAATTAATTTTTGTAAATTTTTTTTAACAAAAACTTATGTAGAAAGTAAAATAAATAAAGAATGAATATTTGACTTTGTAGAGTGACTTTTTTTATATGAGTTTAGCTAAAATAGGTATTGGCAAACGAGGGCCTTGGTATAGGGCTTTGAGTTTAGCTAAAATAGGCTCATGAAGGCCAACTACGTGTTAAGGGCCAGCCCATTATTAAACGTGGGCCATACTAAAGAGAATGGGCTAGGCCCGCCATCGCATCTGAACTCTAACACCACCTCTAATTGTCTCTGGTTTGGAACTCGCATCGCAGAGAAGGGTGGGAGGAGAGAGAGTAGAGAGAGAGAGAGAGATGGGAGGAGGGCATGGAGGAGATGGACACAGCACAACGTACAAGGGGGTAACCTTGCATCATCCAAAGCGCTGGCACACCCTAACT
>JAPPVO010000016.1:192123248-192348325 GCA_030407325.1 Camellia japonica | reverse complement strand
TAACTGTTTTGGGCTATCGGTGGAGGATAGCCATTGATTGTTGTAGACCTTGCATGTGGCTTAGGTATAACTGGAATTATGTCACTTATGTTGACTGTTGAATTAATACAGAACATTACTTGTATTGATTATGTGTTGTATATGGCAATTGTGTGTTTCATTGCATATGCATTTTGTTTGGAGGAGATAGGGGATGAACTCCACGGTTTAGGGGAAGATAGGGGATGGACCTCTAAACCGAATTTGTTGGGAGGAGATAGGGGATGGACTCCAGTAGCATCATTCATATGTGTGCTTATTGATTATAACAATATTGCTATTTGTTGTTGATATGATACATCATTATAATGTGTATCAGTTGGAAGTATGGAAGTGTTGTGGTTTGAGCTTTAGTCTCATTTATTTTGTGACAATTGGATCACTATTATAGTTGGCCAGGTTCTGAGCCATAATGATATAATTGAAAAGTTGAATAAATATTGGAAAGTGAAAAGTGTCATAGACAATATGTCATAGACAATGTAGACATTCGTGTCATGAAATTGGAAACTGATCATCTTGTGTTAACCATGTATCGAATGCTAATGCTTTAGTTAATGCTTATGCTTGGTTTAGTATTTTTCTACTGGGCTGTGGCTCACCCTATATGGGAACTTCATTTTCAGGTTCAGGTGGTTCACTACCTCCAAAGACTTAGCTTGTGAGGATTTGGACTTGAAGACTTGTTTTATTTATTTTAGTTGTTTTATTTGAATTATGTAAACATTCAAGCCTAGGGCTTTATTTGTTTTGAGTTAGAACTCATGAAATTGTGTCCAAGTGTTGGCTTGGCAAGATGTAAGCCCGTAGGGCATTTATTTTGATGTTTATTTCGTAATACTCTGATGATTTAAATAATATAATGTGTTTCTTTTAATAATGCATGCCTTGTTTTATACCTAATGGGTTTAATTTTGAGGGCGTTGAGCCTGTTCAGTTTAAATAGGCAGCAGCATGTTTTAAAACAGTTTTTCAGCCCCTTTCAGTTTATAAAACCCTAGTTACGAGTTTCCTCTCTCCCAACTCACCTTCTCTCCTAGGTTTGATCTAGTTAGGGTGTGTTTTTACCCTAGTTGCTTTACAAATAAGATAGAGGAGAGTGAGGGCTTTCATTTAATCTGGACGGTTATTGATTTGGAGCACTTTGGAGTTTGGCTATCATCTCCGTCTTCTTCTTTTTGGGTTCTTGCTTCGAGGTAGGGATTTCCTACTCCATTTATACGTTTTAATCCTAAGTGTTGGTATTTTGGTATGTGGGGGTAGTTTGGTAATTTTGGGAGAAACCTTAGGGTTTTGGCTTAGATTAATCTGTATAATTAATTTAAGGGAAAAATGTGGAATTGGATTTAATTCATGAAGTTGGGGAAATTATGAGATTAATGATATAGTTGGGTAGTTTAAATACTTACCTATGAGACTGTGAATTTACATTCATTGTTGTATTTATTTCTTGTTTAGAAATAACTGTTTTGGGCTATCGGTGGAGGATAGCCATTGATTGTTGTAGACCTTGCATGTGGCTTAGGTATAACTGGAATTATGTCACTTATGTTGACTGTTGAATTAATACAGAACATTACTTGTATTGATTATGTGTTGTATATGGCAATTGTGTGTTTCATTGCATATGCATTTTGTTTGGAGGAGATAGGGGATGAACTCCACGGTTTAGGGGAAGATAGGGGATGGACCTCTAAACCGAATTTGTTGGGAGGAGATAGGGGATGGACTCCAGTAGCATCATTCATATGTGTGCTTATTGATTATAGCAATATTGCTATTTGTGGTTGATATGATACATCATTTAATGTGTATCAGTTGGAAGTATGGAAGTGTTGTGGTTTGAGCTTTAGTCTCATTTATTTTGTGACAATTGGATCACTATTATAGTTGGCCAGGTCTGAGCCATAATGATATAATTGGAAAGTTGAATAAATATTGGAAAGTGAAAAGTGTCATAGACAATATGTCATAGACAATGTAGACATTCGTGTCATGAAATTGGAAATTGATCATCTTGTGTTAACCATGTATCGAATGCTAATGCTTTAGTTAATGCTTATTGTAACGCCCTCAAAATTCAACCCATTAAATATAAAACATGACATGCATTATTAAAAGAAAACATTATATTATTTCAATCATCAGAGTATTATGAAATAAAACATCATAATAAATGCCCTACGGCTTACATCTTGCCAAGCCAACACTTGGACACAATTCCATGAGTTCTAACTCAAATACAAATAAAGCCCTAGGCTTGAATGTTTACATAAAGTTCAAATAAAACAAATAATAAAACAAGTCTTCGAGTCCAAATCCTCACAAGCTAAGTCCTTGGAGGTAGTGAACCACCTGAACCTGAAAATGAAGTTCCCATATAGGTGAGCCACAGCCCAGTAGAGAAATACTAAACCAAGCATAAGAATTAACTAAAGCAGTAGCATCTGATACATGGTTAACACAAAATAATCCATTTACAATTTCATGACACAAATGTCTACATTGCCTATGACACTTTGTCTATGGCATAACTCACCTTCCAACTATGGCTCAGACCCTGGCCCAAATAACTCAACGGGGATTTCATCTCTTATTAACAATCTTTCCAATTCAACAGGGATAACACATCAAGTTAAACCTCTCATATAACATAACAAATACACAAGTTGGTATTGTATCAATCACAATCAAATTCACTTCCACACTTCCCAACAGATGCATATTTTGATGATGTATCATATCAAATAGATAAGCATATGAGATGTATCTCTGCTATAGGCGCGCATATAAGCAGCAACCCTGGGTTCATCCCCTATCTTCCCATAATCATTAACCGGTTTAGAGGTACATCCCCCATCTTCCCCTAACCGTGGAGTACATCCCCTATCTCCTCCCATACACAAGTAATGCATATAAACCTAAAGTCATATACACAATAAATCAATACATAAATTTAATGTATTATATCCCAACCTTTATACTCAACAACTTAACCAAATGATTAGTTTCAATTTTGCCTAATCCACATGCAATGTCTACAACAATCATGGCTATCCTCCACCGATAGCCCAAAACAATTATTTCTAAACAAGAAATAAATATAGCAACACATGTAATTTCAACATTCTCAAGGTAAGTATTAAACTAACCAAATACAACATTAAATCACTAAATTCCCCAATCTCATGAATTTACCCAATATCACAATCTTCCCTTAAATTGATTATATAAATTAATCTATGACAAACCCTAAGGTCTCTCCCAAAATTACCAAACTACCCCACATACCAAAATACCACCACTTAGGATTAAAACGTATAAATGGAGTAGGAAATCCCTACCTCGAAGATATAACTCAAAAAGAAGAAGATGAAGATGATGCCCAAAACTTCAAAGTGCTCCAAATCCAAGTTTGTTCAGATTAAATGAAAGCCCTCACTCTCCTCTACCTTTTTTGTAAAGCAACTAGGGTAAAAACACACCCTAACTAGATCAATCCTAGGAAAGAAGATGAGTTGGGAGAGAGAGAACTCGTAACCTAGGGTTTTATAAACTGAAAGGGGCTGAAAAACTGATCTGAAACACGCTGCTGCGTATTTAAACAAAATAGGCTCGCTCGAGCAAAGACCTGGTCGCTCGAGCGACCAGACACAGAAAACCTCGCTCGAGCGAAGAAAAGCTCGCTCGAGCCAAAGACAAACCAGCTCGCTCGAGCGAAGAAAAGCTCGCTCGAGCCAACAAACACTGCTTTCAGGTCTAAGCACTGGACGCAATCCTCGCTCGAGCCAAGAAAGGCTCGCTCGAGCGACGGGCCAAAAAGAAAGACCTCGCTCGAGCGAATAGAATCTCGCTCGAGCGACCAAGCCAAAACTGAACATCAACACTTGGTTTCTAAACCCAACCAACCTGCAATCAACCTGCCCAAAACATCCTAAACCCAAGAATAAGGAATCAAAGGACAACAACAACAATAATATGACAACGGAATCCACGAACATAAGTCCGGATACAATAATCAAATGGGAAAAGACCGGGGTCGCTATACTTATGCTTGGTTTAGTATTTTTCTACTGGGCTGTGGCTCACCCTATATGGGAACTTCATTTTCAGGTTCAGGTGGTTCACTACCTCCAAAGACTTAGCTTGTGAGGATTTGGACTTGAAGACCTGTTTTATTTATTTTAGTTGTTTTATTTGAATTATGTAAACATTCAAGCCTAGGGCTTTATTTGTTTTGAGTTAGAACTCATGAAATTGTGTCCAAGTGTTGGCTTGGCAAGATGTAAGCCCGTAGGGTATTTATTTTGATGTTTATTTCGTAATACTCTGATGATTTAAATAATATAATGTGTTTCTTTTAATAATGCATGCCTTGTTTTATATCTAATGGGTTTAGTTTTGAGGGCGTTACAACTTGTGCGATTATTACGAAGATGTTCTATGGATGAAATAAAAAGATTACTAATTTTGTCTATGTCCTTTTTAATATTTTCTGCTAAATTAATCTGATAATCTATGATACTATTTAGCTGAGGATTATTTTCACTATGAAGCTGATGTATATAATTATTTTCAAAATTACAACGAAAACTATTTTTATTTATGCTAAGACGATGGTTATGGCTGCTGAGTTCTAAATCTAGATACTCTACTCTTTTCATACATAAAATTAACTCCTAATTTAAAATTATTAAAAGCTACTATAATATGAAATTTATAACTAAAATCTCTAAAAATAAAAACTACTCTGTTACCATAAGCAAAATGCATAAACTAACTTAAACTGTCCTAAAACCGAACACTGCTCTGATACCAATTTTTTTTTTGGGGTTGAGTTAGTGGTCTACCACTATTTGGAATTGGGCTGAGAATTATCTAATTAATTCTACAGTTATGCTAAAAGATCTTCAAGCTGTTGTATGGCTAATTTTAAGACTTCTTGTTTTATAATTAGTTGTCTATTTATCTGAGAAATTTTTAAACTGTAATTTTCTAGGAATCTGCCAGAAGCTAAAGATAAAAGAAACTGATTTTTTAAACTGTAATTTTCTAGGAATCTGCAAGAAGCTAGTGATAAAAGAAACTGATATCTGAATTTTTGATCTTCTAATTCTTGTATTAATTCAGTACTAATTTTAATTTTATTCCTAAGGTCTTCGTCTAAGGGCATATACTCTTTTTTGATTTTTTGAATTTAATTTTTATTTCTAAATCTACGTCTAAAGGCATACAATTTTTGATTTTTTGAGATTCTTATATGACAATATTTCCTTAATATTTCTACTCGGGTTGCTCTCCTTTTATTCTAAAATTTTTTCTATGGCAAAAATTCTTTTTAGGAAATGTTTATTTTCATTACATGTACTCCCACCTTGAGACTAAGCCTCGTTCAACATAGTATATTTTTATTTTCCATTTTTTACTTTTCCCTTTCTGCCTACAATTCGCCCTCCAACGCCTAACCACGGCTCACACGGGCTCTTCAGCTAAGGTCACTCAGTAACAAAATAGAAAACTGAAGATACTACGAAGGTTCAAAGCATGTAATATTAATGAGCAAACAAGCATTCCATAAACTTAATTTTTCCCAAAAAAAAAATTTTTAGAATAGAAGAGTTACCCTTTTGAAATATTTAAGGAAAAAGAGAAACTACTCACACTTCATATTAATAAGAAATATACTTACAAAGATTATATTACAGACTCTGAAATTCTGAGAATACACTTAGAGGGTTTTTGAGAGGGGTTGGAAATTACAAAGCAGAGTGAAGTGGTGTTTTTTCTTTCTCTGTATTTTTCGTTCTGCTCAATCCGTTGGCAAGCATGCCAATTTATACAACTCAAATGAAAGATGAAAACAAAAATCCAAAAGTCCTAATCTATGTTCTAGATTTTCCTATTTCAAAGTCTATAAGCCTAGATCCTAGGCTTTTTGAAATTTTCTTCAAACACATGCATCCTTTGACGTAAAGTTGTGTGCATGTAAAAACAAAACATATATGTGCACAATTATATGCTAGACTCAAATTTTATCAATAAAAGATTAGGATAATGATATCGGGTACTGCGTTGGGCCCCATCGCATATCATTCAATCCTTCTTTTTTGACAAAATTTTGACACTATTATTTATGACAAGACACGTATAAAGATTTTCACAGCTTTTCTTTAATAAAGCAGGATAAGAGATATCTACTTTATTAAAGTAGTGAGTGAAGGAAAATCCTTACCACTGACAGACTCAAATAATTACAGACACAAAAATATCTACAAAAATCTTTTTGTCTTTTCTTGGCGTGCATTTTTCTGATATCTGAAGAGAATCTTTATCTTCTATGGACTTTGTCTTTTTCTGCCGGAGAGCCAATTATTGATGGCGACTTGTGGAGTGATGCTTCTTGGCGGGACATTGAAGGTTTTGCAAAGATTGAAAGAGTCTCGTGGGATTTGTTTTTGAAATTTTGATGGAGTCTTCTAGTGGGACCCGCTGTTTTTTTTTTTTTTTTTTTTTTTTTTTGGATTCTATCCATACATTCTTTCTGAAAGGTCATCTAGATCTGCTGCTGAAAGTTGGTCGTAAAAGTCATCCCCATCTTCCATATCGGACAGTTCTTGATCATTTTCTCCCATAATTGATGATTCATGAATGACGCAGTGTTGATAGTTGGGGTACTGGCTTTCATCGACAAATGTTTCTCTGCTAAATGGATAACCGGGATGGCCAAATTGCAATGTATCTTTTGATATTTATCTTCACAAACTAGATGTCCGGAATATCCATTGTATGCTATTAGTGTGTTACTGGCAAATTTTCTCCATTTATTGAGCTGGTCTTTGAGTGGAAATCTTCGGCATGGCCAGGGTCTCCTATTGAGAAGTCCTGGGTATCCTGGGAATGTAGAGGTTCCTCTGAGGTACATTTTGTGTTTAGCTGGATTGCACCATATTCCCTTCCATTCTGGTAGTTTGCTATCTATCAAAACTTCTACATATGGCTGAAATTCTTCCATTACACACAGGACTGCATGAGCAAGCTTGTGTCCAAAGCTATCTGTCTGATCTGGATCTGTGAAAATTAATCTAGAGACAAAGCCGTAATCTAACAATTTTGTGGCTGTTAGATAACATGTCTCGCCTCTTATTTGTATCTCCAAAGGCTCAAATGTAGCTAGATTTATCTGGCAAAGGCAAATACTGAAGTCTAGGTTACACTGACACCTATCAAAATGCTCGGAATGCTTTCTGCATTTTTCTTTTGTTAAGCAGGGCTGCTCTTCTTCTTCATTGTTATAGATCCATTGATAAGCTAGGCCAGGGCAATCGACTCTTGCTATGGAGAGATCTTGAAGGAATTGCTGAATAATGACTAGCTCGTTATTTCTGCTATCTTCGGCTAAGGTGTAAATAATGGGTTTTAGGTCTTCTATTTCTTGGCTTTTCTCACAAAAAGATCGAATGATAGAATGTCTGAAGAAATACATTCTAGCACTCAATTTGTCAAATTCCTCACTGGTGAGTTGTTTGATTTCTGGGCTAGGTAAGGAGGTAGGTGTTCTTTCTGGAGCTAATTTTTTAAGCTGATTGGTTAGGGTTCGAACGGTTGCTCTCAATTGTTTTTCTTCGTCTCGGAGCTGGTCTAGCTCTTCACTGACCTTTTTGCCTTTATCCATAATTTTCTTGAAATTTCTGGTAAGGCCTTCACAATGTCTGCACATCTGGAGGGATTCTGAAAATCTTTGAGGGTTAGAACTACTACTACTGCCTGAACTACTGCTTCCAATTATCTGGCTAACTGGAGCTCCACTGGTAGCAAAGATGGTTGACTTCATCTTGCTCAATGTGTCCAGGTAATCTTTAGCTATCTGGCTAATAAAGTAACTAGTTCCTATTTGTCTTCGGGCATAGGTACTGGCTGACTCAAAATCATAAAATCCTTTAAACTGAGGCAAAGGACAAAGTTTTACTAAGGGATCTACTTCTACCCAATCATGGTAAATACCAGGCTTGGTTCCTTTAACTACTACATAGAAAGAAAAACTTTTTGACAAAGGTTTATTTTGGATTTTTGAAAAATATATACTGAGAGAGTTTAAGGCTGAAAGGCGTTTAGCTGGGTGATTCTGACTATTCCAAAGATTATCTAAAAGACACTGCTGAACTGGGTCTAACTCAATTCCTGTTAATGGTCTGAATTTTGTTCTGCCTTCATGAATGGGAAGAGAGAATCCCCCAAAGTTCATGGTCTTGCTGTTCTCCATTATCTGCACAAAAATTAAACTGGTTATCTTCTTTTTCTAAATAAATTTTCCTACTTAACCAATCTGTTAGCCTATTATCACTACCTTTAATGTGTTCAAACTCTACCTTATATCCTTGCCCTACTATACAATCTAAAAATTTTGCCCATCTTCTAGTACTTAATTTACGCTCATTAAGCTTATTATGAAATCTAACTATGGCTTCACAATCTGTTCTAATCGTAAAAGGTTTGTGCAAAAATAATCTAAATTTATTTATTGCATAAACTACTCCTAATATTTCAAAATCTAAGCTGGTCATAGTTGTATCTTTTTCTTTAAATTTTCCAGAACTGTATCTACAAATGCGTTCTTTATTTTTACTATCACTTATTAGGTTTAGCTAATAATATTGTTCCCCATCCTAATTGACTTGCATCTGTTTCTATTACTATGTATTCTGATTCTAGGGGAAGCTGCAGGTCTGGTAAATTTTTACAAATGTCTTTAATTTTTCTGACTAAGGCTATATCTTGTTGATTAAAATATTTTTGTCCTGTGGGTGTGGTTTTACTGTATAGTGGTCCTATTATTTTACTAAGATTAGGAATATACATTCGTGCATAATTTAAAATTCCTAAAAATGATTGAAGTTGTTTTGTATCTTCTAATTTATCTGGATAATCTAAAATTTTCTTCACTATGTGAGGTTGTAACCTAATTTTTCCATCTCCTAACTCCATTCCTAAAAATTCTATGTGAGGTGTATTTAATACCATCTTCTTTTTGCTAATTATTATTCCATTATTTATGAATTCTTCTAATGTTATATACAAATGATCTATATGACTATTTTTATCTGGGCTGAATACTAAAATATCATCTATGTATACCAGTATGAAACTATATTTATTAAATATACTATCCATTTTACGCTGAAATATGGAAGGTGCGTTTTTTAATCCAAAGGGCATAACTAGCCATTCATAATGTCCTTGAGGGCAACAAAAGGCTGTCCATGGTATACTTTCCTCTTCCATTTTTATCTGCCAAAATCCTGATTTACAATCAAATTTACTAAATATCTTTGCTGTCTGTATTCTATTTATAAGCTGATCTTTATCTGGTATATTGTATTTATCATCTTCTGTATTATCATTTAATCTTTTATAATTTATTACCATTCTAGCTTTTCCTCTCTTTATCTCTGCATGATTTCTAACCATAAATGCTGCGCTTCTATGTGGACTATTACTAGGTCTAATTACTCCTAAATCTAATAATTCTTTAATCTGAGTTCTAAATTCTTCTATGTCTGCTGGTGTGTGATCTATTTGTGCTGAGGTAATCCTATAATCTCTATTTTTTATATCTAAGCTAGCTAAAATTTTATTTCTCTCCCAATATTTCATGGGTTGTTCTCCTAAAATTTCTGTTGTTTCAGCTAATCTTATTATCTCATCTAAATCATTTTCTGTTCTTCTAAATATTGGTTTGTTTTTAATTTTCCTATTTTAGCAAAAATTAATTCTAAGTTAGCTTTTCTTGAAAATTTTCTAAATTCCAATAATCTCCTTTATCATCAAAATGAATCTCTTCAAAATCATCTAGCTCATAATTTTCCATATCTAATTTTTCTAAAGAAGTATTTACTATCTCATTAGGTGTGTATGTTTGGGCTAGCTCGGGAAAAATTTTTCTACTAGGGAATAAAAAACTAACGGGCACTGAATCGGGAATTGAAACTACTCCTATGGTACCACCACGCTTCGCACGCAACTCTGAGGAATGGGCGATGGTGCTAAGGGAATATGCTCGTTTAAAGAAGCTGATGTTGTGTTGACTAATGAACATGCCGCCTTGGAAGCTAAGTATGAAATTAAGTCCTAAAATGAAAGGGTGATTCTGTCGGGAATTGCCTATCCAAACTTGAGGTAAGGGGAACCATTCTATGTGCTGATCTTGAGAACCTAGATGGTGAAAACTAATCTGGGCACCATTAATGCAATGTGTATATGTTTGTTTAGTGCCGTCTGCTATGCTGACTAAAGCTGGTGTTGCTAAGGCTGTACTCCATCCTGGTGGAACTACGTGTTGTTCTATGTATGATTTACTGGCTCCTGTATCTATCATGGCATCTATGCTAAGGGTTTTTTCTACAAACTTAATTACACAAGAAATCTCGACTAAATTGGACTTGGGTATAACAGGGTAATTAAATGGTAAATATGTATTATCTGGTTGAGTCTGAGAGTATTGACTAAAGGGTTGAGAATCAACTAAATTGACTAATTCTAAAGAGTTCATATGATCTTCAACTAACTTTCTTTTAAGGGTATGTTTATGAAATTGTTCTAACTGCTGTTTAAGCTGTTTGTTTTCTAATTCTAAACATTCTATGTCAAACCTAGTTTTAGTTTCTATCTCTCTAATTTGAAATGTAAGTTCTCTTATTTGTACTTCTAATTCTCTATTTGCTAGTCGTAATTCTCTGTTTTCAATACTATTATCTTTTCTGGTATTTTCTAATTTTATCTTATGTGTCATATTTAATTTTTCTAAACAAATTATACAATAGGTTATGCTGCATAATAAACATTGAGCTCTTTTATCTCTGGCTGGAAACCAATTACAATAGCTGCATCTAGTTGTATCAAATCCTAATCCTATCTGAAAATTATGTTGACATTCAGTATCTGGATTGCATTCCATCATAAAGAAAGTATCTTGAGTCTTTCCTATTTCTTGGTTAAGTTGTCCTAAAAGATTATCTACATCTGTATCACTTTCTGAATCACTATCTGAGCTTATAGCTTCTAATTGATATTCATAATTACTGACTATACTATATACATCTGAATCATCACTATTTATGCTGACTATATCTTCTTCTAAGTCTTCTATAATATTTAATCTTTCTATCTGCTTATTAGTACTAGGCTTGTATCTTTTTGGGCAGTTTTTTGCAAAATGATTGGGTTCTCCACATATAAAACAATTACATTTTTTACTATTAGGTTTCCTAACATATCTTTGTTTTCTTTTATCTTTTTCATCTTTGGGTAATCTCTTATAATTTGTCCTATTAAAAGTTCTACTTTTCCTAATGAATTTCTGTCTTTTCCATGGTTTTCTATAATTTTTCTTCCAATATTTATCTTTTCTATATTTTCCATTTTTTGTATTTTTTCCTATTGTATTTATCTTCATATTGCTGAGGAGTATATATTACACTGCTACAAAAACCATAATTTTGTTTTTTCAAATCTTTCTGTATTTTAACTTCTATACATTTTTCTCTGAGTCTTTGAAATGTGAAAATTATCCTAGGTCCTATTCCTAAACTTCCTCTTATATTTAACTCTCCTGTGGCTATTCTTGGTGGTAAACTTGCATAATATATTGACCATTTATCTTCTATTTCTCTTCCTAGTTCTCCGGGTAATTTTCTGAAATATTTATTTCCTATCTCTTCATCAAAACTTTTTCCAGTTCTAGCTGCTATAGCTAAGTATTCTTTACTAAAGGGTACAATATATCTCCAACTTCCTAAAGTCATTTGATCTAATTCAGTTAATGCTATGCTTTGAGTATAAGTATTTCGTCTAGAAGGGTCATATCCTATAAGTATTTCTTTTATAAAACTTGTAAAATTCCACGGGTTATCTCCTAAGTCCTTAAGTTGTTTAATTATCTCCTCATATTTTCCTTTAAATGTTAAGTATATATTAAAAGCTGAGTCTCCTAAAAGTGTCTCCATAAAGTCCCACATATCAGTTGTCTCATAAGGATTACTTATCCATTTTACAGCATCTTTTTCCCATCTTTCTATTACTTCTTGCCATATCTGAGGGTCGAATCTAGCTAAATCTAAAAGGGTTCCCTGGTTATTAGCTGGTTGTAATTGTATACTCATATCTGGTTGTCTACGCTTTCCATGAAATCTATAACTTTTATTTGGGTCTGCTTCGCTAAGTCCTGAACTTGCTAATGGCCTTCTTCCTCCTACCGCATAATGTATTGGTTCTACGGGATCCTGTACAGTTGGTTGTGGGTTACTAGTTCCTGTGCTTTCTGTATTCATATAAAAAGTATCTTCTACCTTAGGTTGTTCTGGTATTCTAAATATTTTGCTGGGATGTATAATTTCTTCTATGATATCATCTACATATTCTGTATGGAATTCTTGATCTAAAAATGACACTGCTTCATCATGGGTATCTCCTCTGGCTAAGTATTCTAGGTATCTGGCATCTAATATCTTGTTCATGTCTTTTAGAGTAAATTTTTCTAAATCTATCTCATCAATATTATATATCTTATTTTGTGATATGGTTTTCTCTTCTGTCATTACATAAAGCTGATTTATTTCACTACGATTATCTTGATTTTCTTCTTTTATCTGCTAAATTCATCATCTTCGGATTTTTCTGGTGCTACATAAGTATACTGAGTAAATCTTACTGCATAATTTCCATCTGCTGTCTGATATAATAAATTATCTTGAGGGGCTAATCTCTTTTGTCCTAAAAAGTCTCCTAATTTCCAATCTAGTGCTGCATTATCTTCAGAATTAAATTTTTTAGCTGGTAATGCTTTTATTCCTTTTGCGCCTAATAATTTAACTATCTGATCATTTGTAAGTCTATAATGAGTATTACTTTCTGAAACTGCTAGTCCTAAAAATCCTGTGCAAACTAATAAATTCTTTTCTCCTTTTTTCATTTTGTATCCTCTACTCTTTATTCCTATTTTTATCTTTTTATGAAAGGTTGAGGTTGGTAATAAGAAATCTGGTGTAAAATAAACTATTCCTCCTTTTGAATTCATATCTAATTCATAACTGCCTAAAATACTTTGTCCTACATCATTAAACCTATCATCATAAAGACATACAAAAACTTTGGTTCCTAAATTTTCTCTGGTTAATGCCTTAACTCCTACCACTACTAATCCTAAGTGAGTCATTTTAAGGTGTTCATTTACTGCATATTTATAACTTTCTCTTTCTATTAAATTTAGCTCTATTGTTTCATCTTCCTGAGTTACACTAATCATTTGTTCACCATAATGTTTAAATAAATATTGTTTTTTATGTATCTTTCCTAGTCTATACACATATTTAGCTGGAATTAATTCTAACTTTTCCTTTTTAAATTTTTCTATTTGTTGATCTACATCTATAAATTCTTCTACTTTAATATCTTCATCTTTATTATGCTTTTTACTACTGCTACCTTTTATTAGCTGTTTAAACATTTTTATTTTCTGTAAACTCTACAGGCTGATTTCTTTGGTGGTAATTTAAGCTTTTCAAAATATTTAGCTATATCTTCCTCGATTATCTGAGATTGGGGTCTATTTGGTCCTTCTACTCCTTTTCCTTTTTGAAGTATTGTTTTTTCTAAAGTGGCTAAACGATTTTCTAAACTGTGTATCTGTTCTAATAGATAGTCAAATTTCTCACACAATCTAATTAAAAATAAAATTTCTATATTATTTTGTCTTACCGTTATTTTATCTGATTGACTTACTCCTTGATAAATACTGATTCCTTCTGGATTATTATGAAAATCTTCTGCTTGTTTTAAAATTGTCTGATAATCTCTATTAGCTTTTTTATCACTACTCATAAACTAAGACCTGACTAATTGTTCTAAAATTTCTAATTTCTGTTTTAAATTATCTTGAATTTGATTAATCTGTTCTATTTGTTTAGCTATTTGATTTGTAGCTGAAATTAATGTTTCTATTTCTAGCTTAGTGGGAAATTTTTCTAAATTTAAATCTATTCTCTTTTGTAGGATAGAACTACACTGATCTTGGATATAATCTAATTTTTTATCTTGATCTTTAATTAAACTGCGATTATTACGAAGATGTTCTATGGATGAAATAAAAAGATTACTAATTTTATCTATGTCCTTTTTAATATTTTCTGCAAAATTAATCTGATAATCTATGATACTATTTAGCTGAGGATTATTTTCACTATGAAGCTGATGTATATAATTATTTTCAAAATTACAACGAAAACTATTTTTATTTATGCTAAGACGATGGTTATGGCTGCTGAGTTCTAAATCTAGATACTCTACTCTTTTCATACACAAAATTAACTCCTAATTTAAAATTATTAAAAGCTACTATAATATGAAATTTATAACTAAAATCTCAAAAATAAAAACTACTCTGTACCATAAGCAAAATGCATAAACTAACTTAAACTGTCCTAAAACCGAACACTGCTCTGATACCAATTTTTTGGGGTTGAGTTAGTGGTCTACCACTATTTGGATTGGGCTGAGAATTATCTAATTAATTCTACAGTTATGCTAAAAGATCTTCAAGCTGTTGTATGGCTAATTTTAAGGCTTCTTGTTTTATAATTAGCTGTCTATTTATCTGAGAAATTTTTAAACTGTAATTTTCTAGGGATCTACCAGAAGCTAATGATAAAAGAAACTGATTTTTTAAACTGTAATTTTCTAGAGATCTGTTAGAAGCTAATGATAAAAGAAATGATATCAAATTTTTGATCTTCTAATTCTTGTATTAATTCAGTACTAATTTTAATTTTATTCCTAAGGTCTTCGTCTAAGGGCATATACTCTTTTTTGATTTTTTGAAATTTAATTTTTATTTCTAAAGTCTACGTCTTAAAGGCATACAAATTTTTGATTTTTTGAGATTCTTATATGGACAATATTTCCTTAATATTTCTACTCGGGTTGCTCTCCTTTTATTCTAAAATTATTTTTCTATGGCAAAAACTATTTTTAGGAAATGTTTATTTTCATTACATGTACTCCCACCTTGAGACTAAGCCTCGTTCAACATAGTATATTTTTATTTTCCATTTTTTACTTTTCCCTTTCTGCCTACAATTCGCCCTCCAACGCCTAACCACGGCTCACACGGGCTCTTCAGCTAAGGTCACTCAGTAACAAAATAGAAAACTGAAGATACTACGAAGGTTCAAAGCATGTAATATTAATGAGCAAACAAGCATTCCATAAACTTAATTTTTCCCAAAAGAAAATAAATTTTTAGAATAGAAGAGTTACCCTTTTGAAATATTTAAGGAAAAAGAGAAACTACTCACACTTCATATTAATAAGAAATATACTTACAAAGATTATATTACAGACTCTGAAATTCTGAGAATACACTTAGAGGGTTTTTTAAGAGGGGTTGGAAATTACAAAGCAGAGTGAAGTGGTGTTTTTTCTTTTTCTGTATTTTTCGTTCTGCTCAATCCGTTGGCAAGCATGCCAATTTATACAACTCAAATGAAAGATGAAAACAAAAATCCAAAAGTCCTAATCTATGTTCTAGCTTTTCCTATTTCAAAGTCTATAAGCCTAGATCCTAGGCTTTTTGAAATTTTCTTCAAACACATGCATCCTTTGACGTAAAGTTGTGTGCATGTAAAAACAAAACATATATGTGCACAATTATATGCTAGACTCAAATTTTATCAATAAAAGATTAGGATAATGATATCGGGTACTGCGTTGGGCCCCATCGCATATCATTCAATCCTTCTTTTTTGACAAAATTTTGACACTATTATTTATGACAAGACACATATAAAGATTTTCACAGCTTTTTTTTAATAAAGCAGGATAAGAGATATCTACTTTATTAAAGTAGTGAGTGAAGGAAAATCCTTACCACTGACAGACTCAAATAATTACAGACACAAAAATATCTACAAAAATCTTTTTGTCTTTTCTTGGCGTGCATTTTTCTGATATCTGAAGAGAATCTTTGTCTTCTATGGACTTTGTCTTTTTCTGCCGGAGAGCCAATTATTGATGGCGACTTGTGGAGTGATGCTTCTTGACGGGACATTGAAGGTTTTGCAAAAATTGAAAGAGTCTCTTGGTATTTATTTTTGAAATTTTGATGGAGTCTTTTAGTGGGATAATTATTGACCAATTTGTGTTATTGAGACATCACAGCCTGACTTTAAAAAGAAAATTGTACTTATCCCAACAACTTGTGCTTTTTGTAGATTGATTGATAAGTTGCATCCTCCAATGCTAGATTGATTGATAAGTTGCATCCTCCAATGCCAAAATGGAATTACTGAACAAATGGTGCATTCATACTCCATGGTAACAAAATTCTTTAATTTTGTAAATATTTTGGATTCATCACCATATTTTCCATCAAGTGAGTGAACTTCAAATTTATCCAGTCCATATTCTATCACTGTTTAGCTTTCAACTCTCCTAAATATTATGAATAATTTTCACTATTTTATATTTTTAAAAATTTTCTAACATTGTGCTTAGATTATAAATTACAATAAAAATTTTAAACAAAAAAGTGAAATGATGAACAAAAAATAATTTATATCAGGACATTAAAAAAAAAAATCACAGGGTTTGACTCTTATAACAAAATAAACCATGAATTTTTAATTTTATCAATTTAAACATTAATCTTCTGATATATTTTCAATCTAAATTATTTGTCTATTTTCGTTAACTAAAATCAACGAAAAATAATGTTTGAGTCATTAAACTCAATGTAGATCTATATAAAATATCGAAAATATCTATTTTTATTGAATTTAATGACTAAAATATCAATTTTTTTTCTGTCAAATTTATTTAACGAAAATAGGTAAATGGTTAAGATTAAAAACAAATCAAAAGTTTATGATTTAAATTGACAAAATTAACAACTCGGATTTATTTTGTTACAAGTGTCAAATCTTTTGAACTGTTTTTGTAATTTTTCTATTTATATTTTATTCCCAATTTACTCATTTATTTATTTATTTTTGTATTTTGCTTTAAAAATTTGTACCAAAATTCATAATCTATGTGCACCATAAGCATTTAAACAAGTTATATATACACCATAAGCATTTAAACAAGTTATAGAATGAGAACTCATATTTTATTTTATTTTTCAATTAACATGTATTCTTTAAAAATATAGTTTAAAAGCTTTTTTTTTTTTTTTTTTTTTCAAAGGAGTAGCCTCTTCCCAATCCCGAAATGGATTGAACAGTACTGTCGGGCTCTGTGGGCCAAATTTTGGACTTATGTCAATGATCCAAATTATTTAATATGTAAAGTTTATTGAGTATATCATTCTTATAAAAAAAATTAAATTTATTGGATATTGATAGTCACTTAATCAGATTACATTTGTGCTTGTGATTTATTTTTAAAATCATAATTGTCATTGAAATAAATTTAATTTAATTAAGTGACTATCAATATCTGATTAATATATTTTTTAATAAAATAATATAATCAATGAATATTATGAGATAGTTTGGGATGTTCTAAATAAGTACAATTTTTGACTTCTTATAAAAAAATGTGTAGAAAAGTAGAGAAAGTTAGTAGAAAAATAGAGAACAAATGTTGATAGATGTTGATTGATGTGACCAAAATAAATATATGTATACAAAGTGGTGTTTTGGAAAGTTGGTAAAAAGGTAGCTTTTTAATTTTTTTGCCTTTTTGGTAGTTTTTGTGTAAAAAAATTGACTTTTTTGTGATTTTTTTTTTTATAAAAAAAAGTTAAGAAGTCAAAAAATTAACTTTTTACCAAATTTCTAAATTGTCCCAAAAAGTATATTTTTTAATAAATGCCAAACAAGCACTACATATTAAATGATCTGAATCGTTATAAAATAATATAATCAATGAATATTATATATTAGAGGTTATTTTTGATGTTCTAAATAATTGTATTTTTTGACTTTTTATGAAATATAAATTGAATATGATTTATGTTTAAAGTGATGTGATAGAGAGATGATACGACTTAAATAAGATAATATGATTTAAATAAAATAATAATTTTTTTGACTTTTTAATTATTTTAAAGTATGACAAATAAGGCCTAAATGACCTAGATCATCACGATTGCAGGTTGGGCCCATGACAACCCACCGCTAAATCAGAGTTTATCTTTTGCAAATGAGGCCAATCTTCTTCTGTTATAATCATTTTGTTTGTATTGCCATAGGATATTTAAAAATAAAGTGGTGTTTTAGAAAATTGATAAAAAATTATTTTTTTTATTTTTTTATTTTTTTTGTGATTTTTTTGGACAAAAAAACTGATTTCTTTAGTTAAAAAAACTGACTTTTTTAAATAAAAAAAACTAAAAAATTAAAAAATTAACTTTTTTTAATTTCTTTCCAAATGTCCCAAAATTGACAAAACAATGCGTGCCCGCTTGGTAATGACTTGACTAGTGTGCATTCTCCAATGCCTAATTGGCAAACACATACAAGTGACGCATGCATATTTTCTGCTGACAAAACTCGTCCATTTTTAGAAATTTTCATCAATCAAACAAATTCCCATGAAACAAAAATCATTTTGACTCTAGTAATTAGTTTTGACGGTAAAAAACAAGACGCTCCGTGGGATATATATCTATACTATATATCAAGTAAAAGGAGGTTTTTAGTCCTAAGTTTTGTGAGAATTTCAATCTTTCAATCTAAATTTTTTAATTTTTTGATTTTAAAAAAAGAAAATCTTAGCATTTATTAATTTCTCCCAACTCCCAAGTCTTATCCTCATAATAACACTTTAATGCATTAAGAACAAGCATAAAAAAAATTCTTTGAAATCCAACACACATGAATTCCTTGAAAAGTCCCAACACATATAATTATTATCCCTCATAATAACACTTTAATGCATTAAGAACAAGCACAAAAAAAATTTCTTAAAAAGTCCAACACATATGATTATTATCAAAATATTAAACTTTAATATAATATAATAAAAAAAAGACATTTAATTCCTTAAAAAGTCTAACACATATGATTACTAACAAAATATTAAACTTTAATATAATATAAAAAAGGAAAAAAAAGAAGACATTTAAAAAAAAAAGAAAAAAAAATATTTAAAAATCACAATTTACATATATAGATAATTGTAAATACAATCCGTACATAGCACGGGTGATATGCTAGTCTATATTATATATTAAGCAAAAGGGGGTTTTTAACCCCAAGCCTTGTCCCATTCTAAATTTTCTGATTTTTTGATTTAAAAAAAAAAAATCTTAGCATTTATTAACTTCTCCTAACTCCCAAGTCTTACACTCATAATAACACTTTAATGCATTAAGAACAAGTATAAAAAAATTTCTTTGAAATCCAACACATATGAATTCCCTGAAAAGTCCCAACACATATAATTATTATTCCTCATAATAATACTTTAATGCATTAAGAACAAGTATAAAAAAAAATTCTTGAAAAGTCCAACCCATATGATTATTATCAAAATATTAAACTTTAATATAATATAATAAAAAAAAACATTTAATTCCTTAAAAAGTTCAATACATATGATTATTATTAAAATATTAAACTTTAATATAATATAAAAAAGGAAAAAAAGAATACATTTAAAAAAAAAAACATTTAAAAATTACAATTCACATATATAGATAATTGTAAACACAATAAAATAGGAGGACATTCATGTCTACACGTTTTTTTTTATAAGATCTCCTCCATTATAATAAGATAGCACTTTATTTCTCTCATCTTATAATCTATATATATATATATATATATCTATCTATACTATACTATACTATACTATACTATATATTAAGTAAAAGGGAGTTTTTAACCCCAAGGCCTGCGGGAGGTTCAATATCCCAATCTGAATTTTCTAAATTTCTTATTAAAAAAAAAAAAAAAACTCAGTATTTTTTGATTTGGTCAAAATCCCCTTATCAGCATTTATTAACTTTTTTCAATCCACATGTCTTTCCACATGCCTACATTTATTAATTTGGTCAAAATCCCCTGATCAACATTTAAAATCCCCTCATACAAATAATTATAGATACAATCTGTGTATAGTTATTGAAGTACCCTTTTCAACTTCTCTCATACACTATGATTAGTGATAAGATTGTTAAATTATTTTTATAAAAAATCTTAAAAGACATAATTTATATATTAAAAAAAATCTAAAATAAATATAAATATTTATAATTATCCCGTGCATAGCACTGGTGATAGGCTAGTTATATATTAAGCAAAAAGAAGTTTTTAATTCCAAATCTTGTGGGAGTTCCAATCTTCCAATCTAAATTTCTTGATTTTTGATTTAAAATATTTTTTTTTAGCATTTAGTAACTTCTCCCAACTCCCAAGTCTTACCATCATGATAACACTTTAATGCATTAAGAACAAGTATAAAAAAAAATCTTTGAAATCCAACACATTTAAATTCCTTGAAAAGTCCCAACACATATGATTATTATCCCTCATAATAACACTTTAATGTATTAAGAACAAGTATAAAAAAAATTTCTTGAAAAGTCCAACACATATGATTACTATCAAAATATTAAACTTTAATATAATATAATAATAATAATAAAAAAGACATTTAATTCCTTGAAAAGTCCAACACATATGATTATTATCAAAATAATAAACTTTAATATAATATAAAAAAGGAAAAAAAAAGATATTTAAAAATCATAATTCACATATATAGATAATTATAAACACAATCTGTGCATAGCACGAGTGATATACTAATATTATAATATTTGTAAGTTTTGAATTTTAAAAAAAATAATTATCGATTAGATTTAACTCAACATAAGAAAGAAATCTATTATTAGAAAAAAAAAAAAAAAAGAACATATCAATTCCTAACGCAAAAGGCATAATTATGATAAGAGTATAATGCGGCCAGTTTCATCATTTAAAAAATGGGCATCCTCAAGAGTGAAGCCCTGATCAACTGTGTAAAACCAAAGCATATTTCTACCCTACCACCACCCCTGGTGGTTACTCTAATAATTAGTATAAAAAGTTTATTTTATAATAAAAAGTCACGGTAAATTATTATATTATTTTCATTTTTTTACACATATTTTTATAAAAAAATTAAAATTTTAATTAAATTAGTTAATTTCTAAACAGAAAATATTACAAATGATATAAAAATTAACAACAAAAAAGTCATGGTAATTTATAAGTCAGCCTTATTTGATGGATTTGAAATTTTAAAAATTATATATATTTTAATATATCAACAAAATGTTTATTTTATCTCAATATTGTTTGAGAATATTAATAAATGAAAAATAGTATGCCTTATAAATAAACAGTATGATCAATTGGATTAGTTGTAAATCTCAAAAAATTGAGACAATTATGAATCGATTATGTGCACTTGATCTATTTGTTAAAAGTCCTACTCTAACTTTTGAAGATAAATTGACGACGGTAGATATTTAAAATATATATTTCAATAAATATATATCATATCATATTTCTGTTGGGATCCGGGATCCCGCCCAAGACCTTATAGAAACCATACAAAGCAGAAAAACACACCCACACTGAGAGAGACACAATATTTTACGTGGTTCGGCCTCAATGCACTACTAGAAATATGACTTTTTGCGTCTATTTTTTTGCGACTGATTATTTAACGGTCGCAAAAAATCATTTTTAGGCATCAAAATCTTATTTTACCCTCTCATTTTCCTGACCCAATCATTTTTGGACATCATAATCTTATTTTACCATCAAAATCTTATAAAACTTGACTCTCTCCGCTACAAGAAAATTAGTTTATAACCACGCTTTTGTTATGGCGTTTTTTTAAAAAACGTCGTTTTAATGGTTTTCAAAATATTTTTGTAAATAACTCATTTTAAAAGACACGCATCCTTTTGGTGTACGAACATATTTTCCCTTTTAAGACCCACGCGTTTTTCATTCATCTATTCGATTTCACGCCTCTTTCTATCTCTTGATAGATCTAGGTTTTCTATCCCTTCATCACTCCTCTTTCTTATGGTGAAAGGTCACTAGATCGAGCTTCGTAGGCTCCGATTCACGATCTGGTCCTCTCCATCTTGGCTCAAAGCTCTCGATCAGTCCGATTTGAAGATTAATTTTGTGAGTCCTCTGATTTTTTGATTTTGTTTATATACAAACTTAGATCTACGATCTCAAATCTATTTGATATATATATACTAATTTATGTCTATTGATTTTGTGCTGATGAGTGAAGTTCATTGCGATTCGTAACCTCTATGTTTCTCGATTGATTTTCGAATTTGGTGTATTAGATTGTTGTTGAGTAGCATTGTGACTAGTTGGTTACAGATTTGAATCTCAAGTAGATTGCATTTTCAATTTGAATTGATGAACGAAACTCAACGTGATTCATATCCCTCTGTTTTTTTATCAAATTTCAATGGGAATGCGTTTGGTAGTTTTTGAAGGAGCTATTGCAATTAGTTCGCTTCTGATTGAAGCTCTGGTACATTGCATTTTGAACCCGGTTTTCAGACATTCTAATTTGATATTTTAGTTAAATGCACCTCGTGATTAATCGGCTGATTTTTAGAATTTCTAGTGCGTTGTGTCTGTTTTCTGTATTGCTGTTTGTTATCTGCTCGATTAGTAGTAGTTGATTTCTATATTGCTCTGTTTAATTTTGATTTCAAGCTCTCTCTGCAGTTTTCAATTTCAATTAACTATTCTATTCTGTACCAGCATACAGATGAGCCTTTAATTTGTTTTTATTTTTGTTTTTGTTTTTGTTTTTGTTTTTCTTTTTTTATGAGAGAGAAGTATGAGAAAAACACAACACTACGAAAAGCAGTCACGAGATATTACAAGACAAAAGGCCAAACCCCTTCCTAGGGTAGGGAGTTGATGACTTTGATACACACCAACCCAACTCCACAACCTTTTTTACTAAAATAGATCAGAGCTTTTAAGCAAAACCAAGCTTTATTTTTCAGAACTGGCTTTCTCTCATCTCTTTGCCTTACACATTTCCTGTGTGAATAATGGCTTCTTTACACCATTCATTGAAGTTAGTACTCCTCCTCTCTTTTTCCTTCATTGCCCTCAACTTCTACATTATTTCCGTACAAGCCCTTAACATCAGCATTCAAGCAAGTTCTACCATCTCTCTGGTTAGTTCTTCATCAGCATCTTTTGGTTTACTTTCTTTTCTTTCATTTTCACTATGCCATTATTTATAATCTCATTGTTATGACTTACTTTCTTTTGTTCTATATTTTTCTTGTAGGCTAAAGAGTGCAGTAGAAAATGTGAATCAGAGTTCTGTAAAGGTACTTTATATTTTAGGGTTCAAACATTTCTATCTTCTTCTTCTTTTAACTTGATTTGATAGTAGATTTTATTTAAGGATTAAATATAGTGTCGGTCCTCAAAATTATATGTATTGTCGGTCCGAAGTACGCACTTCTTTCTGTAAATAAAGGTGTAACTTATCAAGTAATTGAATGGCAGTGGCACCATTTCTAAGATATGGGAAGTATTGTGGTCTGCTATACAGTGGATGTCCAGGGGAGAAGCCGTTTCACTAATAGAAGACGTTTTAATTAAAACAGAACAGTTTCACTAATAGAAGACATTTTTTAAACGCCTTTTCTTTTGTTTTGGTTTGTGCTGTATGCAAATATGTGATAGTGGAGTAAAACCAAACTTGGCCGATTTGTCTTTCACTCACACACACATATATATATATATATATATATATATGAAGGAACTCCAAAGATCTAAATGCTGAATTGGGTGCGATTCAAAGATCTAAAGGTTGTAGATACTTTCCGACAAGAACTGATCTCAAATGACTTGCTACCTGCAAGACACGATTATCATTTGATGTTGAGGTGATCTTCTTTCTTTAACATGTACATATAAAATTCATACACCTACACCTACACCTACACCTACACCTAGACATACATATATGTATAAAACACAGAAATGGATATGTTGTTGATTTAATATTTCTTTAACATGTGGATATATATTCACATACATAAGTATATGTGTATACAAGTACTTGGATAGGCATGCTCACAAGCCATGGAATATATGTTCTATTCATGGAGGAATTTTTGCTATTTACAATGAATAATCATGCTTTTACATTGCTTTATAAAGTTTATAGTTGATCTTTGTTGTGGAGTTGGCCTGAGATGTATTTTCTGTGTGGATACATTGACTTCAGGAAATTTATTAGTAGTTAAGATGTGGTAGCTTATTAATTTGTTGCACTGAAACTCAAGGAATTATACTCAGCCCAGTTGATGTGGGAGCCATGAGAAGATGAGAAATTGATTACTAGTATAAAGAGTTACTCTTGTTAGTATAAATTGGGTATTGCATCATTTTTTCTATTTATCTTAAATTTTCTATTCCCTGAACATGTTCTGATAACCAGAATTTTGGTTCTGTTTTCTAGTCTTTCTTATGTTCATGTGACATAGAATAATTATGTGTGTGCTTGCTTACACATGCACATGCGCTCCAAAAATTAACCCCATGAATCTGGAAGGACTTCTGCTCTCACCTTTATAGTGAAATAATTCATCTTTGTTGCTTGTGACATTTTGGTTGGCATAAATTATAGGTTGCCAAAGCATTAGTGGAAGTGTTTGCTGAAATGATTTTGATGAATATGGGTACAAGGTGTTATGCCAGTTCATTGATAGAGTGGAGAAAAATCCGAGCAAGAAAATTGATGAGAAGATTGGCCAGTTCTGGATTGTATTTTTTTTCATAAAAGAACTTTTTTCAAGTTTTTAGTTGTAATAACTTTTACATGTAGCTCAAATTTTGAGACTCAAATAGAATGTTTAATAAAATTATAATGCTATACTGTCTGAATTCTTATCATTGTTATTCCTAGGGTGCTTAACGCTACACTTTTATTTATTTGTTTTTATTTTTATTTTTATTTTTATTTTTAATTTTTTGCGACAGTAACAAGATGGTCGCCAAAGATCATGTTAGTGTTTTTCTTTGTTTTTTGCGACGGCAAAATAGCGGTCGCCATAAGTAGTTTAGGTGGTCGCAAATAATTTGCGACCGTTGTTTTGCCGTCGCAAAAAGTATTTGCCACCCCCATATTCGCGACCCCCATTTGCCGTCGCATGGGCCGTCGCAAAAAGTCTTTTGCGACTGTTTTTTATTATTTGCGACGGTTTATAGCGGTCGCAAAAAGTGTTTTTTTTAGTAGTGACGCCTACGTCCACGGGAGAGTAGCCGATTTTCACTATACCAATTTGGAGATTACAGAAAGATTAAAATAGAGGAGGAGCTCACACTCTCCTCACTCACCCACTCTCCCGTCTCCCTCGCTCACACCGAGGGAGACGGTCTCTCTGTCTCACATCTCACACTCACTGATATGCTCTCTTTACACTTGCTCTCTCTATTTTTCTTCCTCCTCTCTTCATCTATTTATATACATGTTGAGAAGAGAAGGAAGAAGACAGCAGCCCACTTCTCCCTAGTGGGTTCAACCACCCCACTTCCTTTCAATGGGTTCTCCATTAACTCTAGGTGGGAGCTCCATTCTCTTTAGTGGGTTAGCCACAAGGGATGATCCAACAAATCACCCCCTCAACCCTTGTGAGGTGATCCACTGCACACACTGCTGCTAATCTTGTTACGCCCAAGAAAACAATAGAATCTTCATCTCCTCACTGAGACGCTGCATCCCCTGGAGCTAGAGATAATACACCAGAGATACAAGAGGAGGAGGGAATCCTACATCCTCAACTCAACTCACACCACTCTCTGATTTGGAGAGAGCCTCTGCTCCTATCTCCCATAGATCTCTTCCACGCTTCCTGTTTCGGATGTCTTCACCTGCTATGCTTGAACTGGCGTAACCAAGATATCCGACACCCCCTGATTGGATGTCCTGCACCCCCTGCTGGGATGCCCTTGACTGTTATGCATTACCTTGCAGGACCAGTCATTGGAGCAATAGAAAACTCGTCGTTTATCCCATCAACGTCCTCTGTCTTCTTTGCTCGGAGCTTTTCCTCTAAACTATCGGCCTTTGCCTTCTGCACTGCTGAACAACCTCCTAGCGTTTCTATACACTCGTTGTCTGTGCCTGTGCAATCCTTGATGTGCTGTCCAGTAGATTGATGGTTGACAGTAGCTCCATCTGTCAAAGCATCGTCAGCTATGCAATTCCTTGCATAGTGCTCGTACCCATAGCTTTTGGTCTCCCTGCGTCGAGCTCGCCTGAGAGATCCGCATCAAATCTATCCTCCGCTGCCATGGAAAGAAACCACCACAGAAGAAAAAAAGACTTGCCACTCGTTGGCGCGCACTCTTGCGTTTGTCTCAATTTCTCTATCTGGAAGTTCCTGTGAACTTTCAACAACCCGCTGCTGCACACTCCTCTGGCGCCTCTGTACGATACTCTACCGTACCCTTGCACTACTGCACGTCTGCATTTGTGCCCCTGCGCTTAGTATGCCCCTCTGCAACTATTGTTCTACATGTCCACGTATCATAAGTACTTACTCGTATACAGTAGCTCCAACAGCCACAGCATTTCCCTGAGCCTAAACTGGTTGTTGCCAAATCATCTATCCGTCGATGAATGGTCTTCTCTTTTGATTGAACCAAATCCTCCGATGACGTCAACAACCAAGAAAGTTCCCAGGAAAGACTGGTGGGGTCACACCCGGTCCCACTTAAGAACCAGTCTTCTTAGACAGTGTCTTTTTGACAGAACTTTCCTAGACATTGTTGATCTTGAGATAATTATGTCTGCAATCCTCTAATCGCCCCTGACCAATCCTGATCTCCCTCGATCTGCCATTTGATCAAGCTTGATCTCTGGTCTTCAATGATCTATCTCGAGTTGTATCTGGTTGTCCAATCTGGTCAGAATCTGCCCATTCTAACCTCTTCAGTGAATCCGCAGCGGTCCACAATATCCGGCAACCTCCCTTCGAGTATTGAAGATGACAAACTCCCATGTTTTGACAATCTTTCCAAACCGTTCAGAATTTCACTATTCTGACCTCGCAGTTGCGTCCGGAACGGTCCGATTAGCTAGGACTAACCTTCGCTGCAATTCCGGGGACCTCACTGAAAAATATCCCCGAAAGCTGGGCCACACCACAATTTTCTGAAAAATCTGGGCCAAATTGCAATTTTCAGAAGTTCAGGGAATATTCCGTGTACCAACAGAATATTCCGTCCGCTGCACCCGATGTCGTCCGTCCCTTTAATCTGCCTTCTTTTTACAGAAACTCCGTCTCCAAAATTTGACCGTACGGATGTGTCCGGAATACTCCAAATAGTTGGAAACCATTATTGGATTGCCAAAAACGGACTCCAATTGACTTAGATCAAGCCAAAACATTTTGTACGCCTCAGATCTGCGGCTGTACCATAGCCGCGAAGCACTGGATCCTTCCCTGCGGTTGCACCATTGCCGCGTCGCACTGGATCTATACCTGCTTCTGGTTGACTGGTAAACGCTTCTGCTGACGTGGCAGACACGTGGCAGCCCCTGACTGGCCACGTGCCACGTGTCACTGACGTGGATGGCCACGTGGCGATGACTTGGCTGCCACGTGGCGTTGACCTGGTGACGTGGCGTACTGACCTGGCGTGCGCGTGGACGTGGCGCGTGTCCTCCACGCGCGGCCTCCCCCACTCGTCTTCCTCCTCTGCGCGCGCGTGGCTCGCGTGATCTGACGCGCCGGCTGCTCCCTCGGCGCGTGGGGCGCGTGCCTGCGAGTGGGCCTCACGCGCCACCTTCTAGGGGCGCGTGAGGGCGCGTCCGGTCTCCTCTGGGTGTCTGCTTTATGTTTCTGGACTCCTCTCGTCGAGCCCTTGCTCCTGGTATGCTCAAAGCCTGATTTCGAGCAATCCGATTTCTGGGCAGTTTCAAAACTCACACTGTTTTTGTTCCGAAACGCCACCGACGAGACTCTGATACCACTTGTTGGGATCCGGGATCCCGCCCAAGACCTTATAGAAACCATACCAAGCAGAAAAACACACCCACACTGAGAGAGACACAATATTTTACGTGGTTCGGCCTCAATGCCTACGTCCACGGAAGAGTAGCCGGTTTTCACTATACCAATTTGGAGATTACAGAAAGATTAAAATAGAGGAGGAGCTCACACTCTCCTCACTCACCCACTCTCCCGTCTCCCTCGCTCACACCGAGGGAGACGGTCTCTTTGTCTCACATCTCACACTCACTGATATGCTCTCTTTACACTTGCTCCCTCTATTTTTCTTCCTCCTCTCTTCATCTATTTATACACATGTTGAGAAGAGAAGGAAGAAGACAGCAGCCCACTTCTCCCTAGTGGGTTCAACCACCCCACTCTCTAGTGGGTTCAACCACCCCACTTCCTTTCAATGGGTTCTCCATTAACTCTAGGTGGGAGCTCCATTCTCTTTAGTGGGTTAGCCACAAGGGATGATCCAACAATTTCAATAAAAATAAATAAAACTAATAAATAAAAATCAAAATACTCTAACAATTTGTTACTTTAATAAAGTTATTAATATCATTATCAATACAAACACAAAACACATCAAAAGTCTCACCATTTTTTTAATATCAAAACGAAGAGCAATTGCATAAAATAAAATAAAACTAAAAAAACTCAAAATTTAGAATAAATATTAAAAAAAATTATTGACGAGAATATTTTGGGTATGTTTGGTTTGCATTTGGGAGATGAGTTTTAGAAAAAAATTTCTAAAAAATTGTTTGGTTTGAGTTTTTCTCAAAAAATTTCCAAAATCACTTTCTCTCTCTTACACATCAATCAATCACTTTTTCTCTCTCCTCTCTCATTCTCAATCACTTTTTCTCTCACACACATCTACTCAAATTCTCTCAAAATATCAAATCATCCCAAACTCCTAAAAAAATAACTCTCCCAAAATATACAACCAAACAAACCAAAAAAATTTCTAAATTCTCTCCCCAAATTTTTTTTCAAAAACATCTCTCCCAAAAACAAACCAAATAAGCCCTTTGTTTCGCGAGGAGTAGGTGAGTGATCAACAGTTTTTGGACGGCATCATGGAGAACTCATCCGGTGCTTCTGGATGGATTATCCCTGGCCGTATGCTTGGGTCTGGTTTGAGAAGTAACTATTTTAGGTCTCGTTTGGGAACAAGTTATTTTAATAATTTTTTAATTTTTTAACTAAAATATAAGTTAAAAAAATTAGTATGTTTGGGGTGACTTTTAACTTTTTAAGAAAAAATGTGCAAAAAGTAGAGAAAAAATTGAAATCTTTGACTTTTTGGTATATGTTATAGGCTTTTTGATTTTTTAATAACTTTTTAACTTTTAAGCTAAAATAACTACTTGCCAAACGAGAAGTTAAAAAATTATTATAAATTATCCTATTATGTCTTATTTTCTACACATCTTTTATAAAATGTTAAAATATTATTAAAATAATTTATTGACTTTAGCCTTTAAGACTGTAACACGACATAATTTAAAAAATATAAAATAAAGTAAAATAAATGATTAAACATTTGTAATTAGACAGGTTTTTTTTTTGGTAAGAAAGCTCACCTTTTAGGCTGCGTATCATTAGAAAAATTTTTTTTTAATAGAAAGTGAAAGTAAAAGAAAATGAAATAAAAAAAATAATTATATTTTCTTGTAAATATTTAATTAAGGTGAAAATTTTGTAAAAAAAAATATAGAAAAATTCAAAAGTTTAGTTATGAATAACTCACACATTCAATTTTTCTTGTGTTTTCTTGTATTTTTTGTAATAAATAAAAAATTCATTACGATGCTAATATGGATTGTACAATAAAATTAGTTTTCTAATACTTTCTACCGCTTTCAAACTAAACAAACTTATAGAAATTATTTTTTAAAATTTATTTCACTTTTTACCTATTTCATTTTAAACAAACTAGCCTTACGGAAAGACTATCATATATGTCCTTTATAACTTTAAAAAAAAAATCATAATTTTATATTTTTTGAACCATAACTATATAAAAAATTCATAACCAAACACTACAAGGTATAATTAAAGATCTCATAAATCAAAACTTAAAAAAAAAATGATATAATTATAAGTACATATAATACAACCCCTTTCAAGGTGTGTATATACATTATCATGTGTGTTTCTGACCCATTGCATCTACCAGGCCTTTTAATTATCTATATACTATTATTAAGTGAAAATTTAAATTGATTTAGTGAAACATTCTTCTCCTTATATTACGTGACAACTTTCTCTATACTAAAATAAAAAAATTATTATACACAGTTTAAGTAAGTTTTGAACCTAATATCTTATTATTATCATTTTTTTGTTCGGTATGTTTTTACGTGTCATTAGACTAATCCCTTTCTCCGATTGGGATAAAGACAATGTTTTGTTTTAGATAAATTTTTTTAGCCTAATTGTTTAACTTTTTGACTATTTTAACTTGACTAAAAAATTTTTGTTTGTAATAAACTTTAGGCCGTTTTTATATATTTTTTATACCGACCCCCCCCAAAAAAAAACTTTTTCCTTTTATTATAATTGATTTAATAATGGTGAGAGAAAAAATAAAATTATTATGATTTGAATGTGACATTTTATTTTATTAATTAAATTAATCTATTTTATCTTTTAATAGATTAATTTAACCCATATGTTAAACGAGAACACTGTAAAATTTAAGGAAAATTACTTTCTCATTGTCTTGTCCCAAGAATCAAAATGGTGTGAGAGTACCAATCTAGATCATCTTGAGTAATTTTAGATTCTAGATCATCTTGAGTAATTTTAGATAAATCTTTTCGTATGATTGAGATTTTTTTCAAATGATTATTAATATTACTATACCTTCAACTTAATACTATCATATTCTCAACTTTTATAAAATTAAATCCAACTATTTAAAAACATTATTCTAAAATTACTCTACAAAAAATTATTCTAAAAAATTCAGATTCCATGCTCACCCACCAACCAAGTACCTATCGCCAAGGCCCTTGTACCTGAGTGACATGTAACCGCGCTTTAGGATGAAGTGAGTGAAAAGTCTAGAATTCGAGCTGATGGATCAATGACGATCTCTTTAACTTGCAACATAACTTTAATAACATACTAATATTATATACTTGACGAAAAAAAACAAACAAGTGCCTATCAATCTTTAAAAAAAAATAAGCTTCTCTCTCGTCCATAATCGGACTTATGGATTGGAGAGGTGTTGTTCGACCCAATGAATTTACTTTTGGGTCTCGTTTCGATGATCTGAATCGTTTATATTTTAGGGTTCGTCGAGTATATCATACACGTAAAAAATTAAGTCGATCAGATAAAGGTAATCACACATCCATCAGTTTTGTATGAATCGTTTATTTTTTTACCGTTTATTTTTGTATTCAAAACTGATCCGAACAAGTGGTTTCTGTTATCTAATAAACTTGATTTTTTTTTGCAAAGGTAATGTACTCGATGAATCATAAAATATAAACGATTAGGATCATCAAAACGGGAATCAAAAGTAAGGCCACTTGGCTAAACAATACGTCTCCAATCTAATTATGAATTAGAGAGAAAACCAGTAAAAATAAAAAAAATAAAAAAATGTTGGAGACACCAAATTTATCATCAAAAAAGTTACCCAATACTCGCATAAATACAGGTTTCATACTCATGTGATTAATTTGATAAATTTCTTCGTAATTTTGTAAGTAACTCTAGCCCTTTAAAAAAAAAGAAAAAACGATACAACTACCTTTTATTCGTTAAAAAAGAAGGCACCTTTTATTAGTACTAGTAATTTGATAAATTTCTTTGCAATTTTGTTAGTAACTCTAGCCCTTAAAAAAAAAAAAAAAAACAAAACCATACAACTACCTTTTATTCGTTAAAAAAGAAGGTACCTTTTATTAGTACTAGTAATTTGATAAATTTCTTCGTAATTTTGTTAGTAACTCTAGCCCTTTAAAAAAAAAATACAAAAAATCATAAAACGACCTTTTATTTGTTAAAAAAAAAAGAGTAATTACTGAAAAGAAATATTAGCCAGTGGGTTTAGTTTTAATTTTCTAGATTTAATTTTATAAAAATCGAGTATTTTTTTTTATTTTTAGTGGATATTTTTTAAATTTTAAATAATTTTTTTACTTTTTTTAGATACATTTTACTTAGATCTATCTAAAAAATAAAATATTTAAAAACATATTTTTAAAAAATCAATAAATATACAAGAATACGAAAAATATATTAAATTATTGTATTTTTTATATTATTGATATTTGATGAGTTTTTAATTTTTTTTATAAATATTATATTTTTTAAATATATTTATGTTAGGTATATCTTAAAATTAAAAAAATTATTTAAAATATTAAAAAAATACAATAAAAAAAATAAAAAAAATAAAAAAAATAAAAAAAAAATGAAAAATAAGTTATGAAATTCCAAAACAAACAACGTGATCCGTTTTGTTTGATTACGAGAGTCGTTTGCCAAAACTGCAGACCCCCAGTCGGGTCGCACCCCAGTGACGTGACGCCTTTTTATTGGCTGAAAATAAAAAAAAAATTTTTTTTTTAACCCAATGACGGGGCTGCACCTCACTGGGGTCGACCCGCAGCGGGGGTCTGAAGCATTTTTGTCGTTTGCCAAAAATACATATACTACGTTTTGTTTGAAGCAGACCCAACACCAAGTACTCCTCACTGCATATATACAGATGCGTAGCTTGGCATTTGGGACACAGTTGACTCTCACATATAGGCACACAGAGAGAGAGAGAGAGAGCTGTGTATACAACTACTAGTACTAGTTTCTGCGATGGCGGAGAAAGAAGAATCACTGAGCTCCAACACGGCAGGGAAGCCCATCCGATGCAAAGGTAGCTCAGCATCCAAAGCTTTTTTGTTTTTTCTCATACGATTTTGAGTTTTTGTTACAAATCTCTGAAACTGAATCGTCAATTTCTATTTCTCTCTCTAACGCGAGCTTAAAATAATAATAATAATAATAATAAATTGCAGCTGCGGTTGGGCGGAAAGCAGGGGAGCCATTGGTGATAGAGGAGGTGATCGTGGCTCCTCCAAACCCTTACGAAGTTCGCATTCGAATCATCTGCACTTCTCTCTGTCACAGCGACATCACTTTCTGGAAACTCAAGGTAAAATTGCTTTTTTATTATAATTCCAAGAATTGTGTAGTATATAAACTTAGCAATTTGTTTTCATTCCTGTTTTTGAAGGATCCTCCTGGATATTTTCCAAGAATATTCGGCCACGAATCTGTTGGGTAACTATAATTTCCAGCATTCCTTCATCATCCAACGCCTGTTTTAATTTACTTATTTTTTGTGTAATTTTTTTCTTCATTTTAGTTGACTTTTCAAAATTTGTGGCCTTTTGGTCATAAGTTATTTATTTATTTTTAATTTTTTTTTTTATTGTTGTGCATAGAGAAGATGACAGGTTAATAATAGAGAATCTCCACTCAAATTAAAGTGACAAATTGATATTTATTATTTTATTATTTAAACAAGTTTTTAACTTTAAAATAGAGGACAAAAGTAACAAGTTTAAGTCCAAATTTTGAAATAGACCATTTAAAAATAATGAAAAGAATCAAAATTGACATCTCCCTTTGCTGTAAAAATTTTTGGGAGAAAATGTTTGAGACCCCTATAAAAGGAGTACCTCACGATCCCACTGATGTATTGATTATTGCTGTGTTTGAATTTTTTTTTTCTATTTCTGACAGTGACATTAATGGTTTAGATCATTTTGGGAGTTATGGGATTGTGTTTTGTAGGGGTGTTTATCATTAGGAGAGCTGAAGCCTACATCAATTCCATAGATGGCTGTCCGGTTGAAGCCTATGATGCACTGTTCGGGTTTGCTAGGGAAGCTATTGGAGTATTTTTACAGTAAAATACACATGACTATAAACAACATAAATAATTCCCATAGATGGCTGGCTGGTTGAATTCTCTAATCTAATATATAAAGTATAATATAAATGAATAAACTAACAATTACTTTTTTTGGCCGGCATGATATACACCTAATCTTGTGAAATATTATATTATCCTAGTATGAAGACTTTCTGCGAATGATATCTACAGAGTCCACTTACCCTTGCTTTTCCCATGAAATTTTCTTACAAATGTGAATATTTCCCATGTTGCTGTCATGATCACCATATCCATGTGGAGGCCTGATTTGATAAAGTTTTGTGGCTGTAGATCATGTGCTGCCATTGGGTTTCTTTGATTTTTTTTTTCTCTTGTAATTTTTTAATGATTGTTTTGGCAGTTTTAAAAAAAAAAAAAAAAACCAGAAACTGAAATTTGGTGGCAATCTTGATTCTTCAAAAATTAATCATGATGAATTCATGAATTGTCAAATGCTTACGCCAATTTTTTATGGTTCATAGCAATAATTTATAGAAACACTCCAATTTATTTTTTTTCTTTTTGTTTTATTATCTTATACTTATATTAAATTTTTAACAGTTCATTTGGTGTGCGTTATCACAATACTTGTTTTCTAATTTTAAGATATTAATTTTGATGAATTTACTTATGCAAACAAAAGAGAAATTAACTTTGATGAATGGAAGAGTGCATCCTTTTTGTGATCCAAGACAAAGTGCAGGGTCACTTACCTTATTGGACTAATGTATTTGCACCATGAATCAATTGCCACACAATCTTGCTGATTTTACTATTTATTTGGGGACTAAACATTTTAGCTAAAAAGCTGAAAAAGTCACTATAAGTTGTCACATCACTTGCCAATCAAAAAAAAAAGTTGTCACATCACTTTCTCTACTTTTCTACACATCTTTTCATAAAAAGCTAAAAAATTACTAAAATAGTCTCTTCCAAAACGAAGAGTGACGACAGCAATATAACTTTCTTGAATTATTTTCTTTTAGTTCCGATCCTTCATACTAATGCCCTGTTGAAGGCTTAAGGACTTTTGTAGTAAGGCATCCTCCTCTTGAGCATCTTGAAAGATGATAAAAGTTTTCTGTTATAAGGTGCAAGTTTTCTCTTAGAAACTTTTAAAGATTTTCTCTGATCAAAATAAATAAACCACAAAAGGAGAAATAAGTTATACTAATAAATTACAAATAAAATAAGAAGAAAGTAGAGGTTTGTTCTAGGATGGAAATAGGATTTGAATTGTGGCCTTGAATTGGTCTATTTTGTGCATGATGACTTTGGTGACTGTCTTAACTTCTTGTCTTGTTTGTGCTACCATTAAGATTTCATCCTTCTCCACATCTTCTATTTCAAGTTTGAGCTCAATGACCATTCATGCTTTCTTGTTGACAAGTGGCTTAACTATTTCACATTTATGTTCTGTAAGGGTTGTGGAGAGCATTGGGGAGAATGTAGATGAGGTGATGGAAGGAGACATTGTCATCCCAAGCTTCTTGGCAGATTGTGGAGATTGCATTGATTGCAAATCCAAGAAGAGCAACTTATGCTCAAAATTCCCATTTGAGGTCTCTCCTTGGATGCATAGAGACAAGACAAGTCGATTCACGGATCTTAAAGGGGAGACTTTATACCATTTCTTATATGTGTCAAGTTTTAGCGAGTACACAGTCGTAGATGTTGCTCATGTAACCAAAATTGACCCTGCTATCCCACCAAATAGGGCATGCCTCCTCAGTTGTGGAGTGTCAACAGGTAATATGTTTGGATTTTGTTACTTGTTTCAGTCAAATTTATGACCAAACCTTTAGATTTCATTTCTTTTACTAAATATTATTTTCAACATCATAATTGTCATCGAATGTTTATATGGCTAAACTCATATTGTATATATGGCTAACCTTTTGAGATATTGCATCCTTAGCTTTTTTTGTTTGTTTGCCCTAATAGTTGTACTGAAAAATTATAGACTGACTTGCATATATTGAGATGACTCCAAACTTTTCACTCTCGAGTCAACTTTGCAGCCAAGCTATTTTTAAAGCATTTGCACTTGATTAAAATATTGCCCTGGAGCCAGAAATAATTGAATTACAATATTAAGCACAATTTGGGTTTTCAGGGGTAGGTGCTGCTTGGAGAACAGCAGATGTAGAAGCGGGGTCCACTGTTGCTATATTTGGGCTGGGAGCAATCGGATTAGCAGTATGATTTTACAACTAACATAAGTTTTTTGCCTAACCAAAAAATGAGGAAAAATCAAGGTTGTTAAGAGACCATAATGATTATGATCTGGTGTTGTAGGTTGCAGAGGGTGCAAGAATGTGTGGAGCAACTAGAATTATTGGTGTGGATGTGAATCCTGACAAATTTGAAACAGGTTAATAAATTTTTTTGTTGCTATGGTTTGGATAATAATTTTAACATAATATTATCAAGTGATTCACGAGTTTGCTTGGCACAGATTTGAATAATGTTGTCCTTCCCTTTTTTTCTTCTCAGGCAAAACATTTGGAGTAACTGATTTTGTGAACTCTGCAACTTGCACCGACAAACGTTTGAGTGAGGTACATTTGTTAACCCTAGCACTAATGTTGAGAACATATCGATTATTGAGATAGAATACCAATTGTTGAAGAAGAGATGTGCTTTTCGTGGTATGAGATTGTGCCTCAAGTGGATTAGTATTTCAGCGGACATATTGGCTAAAAAATTGTTTGATAGCAACTAATAACTAATTTACCTGCTGTGACCAGTCATTACAAAGGTTTTTTGTGGGTGGATAGGTTTAGTTGTATGAAAATTGGAAAGACATTTGTTATTTAGCTATGGCAATGTGCTGAGTGGGATTCATCCTCAAAAAAGTTACAAAACTATATGATTCGGGTGAAAAAAAATGGCGTATAGCTTTCTCTGTGTCACCAAATTTTATTTATTTATTTATTCTTCTTTGCCATTAAGCAGGTGATAAATGAGATGTCTGGTGGAGGTGCTGACTATTGCTTTGAATGTGTTGGTTTGGCATCTTTGGTGCATGAAGCATATGCTTGCTGCCGAAAGGTCTCTCCCTCTCTCTCACTCACACATAGAGACCACATGTGTGCATGCGCACGTACACATGATCAACCACACACTTCTAGATGCAATGGCTAACACATAGGTTATTGGTTACACATTTTTGGTGTATCATGTATCTTTTTCCCTTCAAAAAAAAGAAGAAAAGCAATACCATGTAAGCTATATGTGTTTGCTAAGCTCTAAACAATTAAGTTACACTTCTCTTTACAAGATTAAACTTTTAAAAAAGTCCGTGGTTAACAATCTAATATGTTATTAGAGCAGACTAATATCGTACAACATTATTGGTGCACTACATGAAATTTTTCCAAATTAATTTATCTTTTAATGTAAATTATGTGAAAATATTAGGTTAGGCAGTGTTTTCTTTTATGAGATTGTATAGGTGTATATATATGGCAGTGCTATGTTACATGGACTCGGATACGAGTGTCGGGTACAGGTATGTATCTAGAGGTTGGACTCATTAAATCATAAATTTAAGGGTACGCAAATTCGGCAAAAAAATGTCATATTTTTATATTTTTAATCTAATATATGAGACAAAATGGTACTATATGTAACTTATAGTGTCAAAATGACATTTATAGCAATTATACAACAATATGTACATATAATAATAGTGTTATAGGTATTAGTTATCCTCCATTTATGTTGCATGTATATCTTGCATGGCTTTGTAGAACATGCTTCATATATCTTAAATTTGCCAGATTATAGTAAGTTAGCATTGAAAATGAGAGAGTATTGGAAGTTATCCTCAGAATTGAGGATTGAACAGAAGGTAATCATTATCTAGGTTGACGAGAGATCTAGAGGGAGTCTAGTGGAGATTATAGAGAGGAATTGACTACAAAGCTTCTCTCTGAAGATAGATTTAGGAGGTGTAAGTTGGGCCGTGCAGGCTTTACAGCAGGTGGGGAATCTTTACAAAGGAGGCACTTTCTTTAGCAAATATCATAGCAGCTCCGCTGTGTTTTGTTTACAGAAGTATACCAATGGTAAGGGTGCTTTTGTTGAGTTGTCGAAATGGGAGGGAGGCGTCAAGAAGAGCAATATTATCATTCTGGCGGGGAATAATGGTAATGGGTGGATGGATACAGCTACCATGCTTCGTAAAATCATTTGCAATGAACCCAAGAGGAAAACTATAGGTATGGGTGACAGGGTTAGAGTTACAGAAGGAGTTCAGAACAAGGGGACAAAGGAGAAGACTTGGGAAAGGAATACAGGGCTGAACAGAGGGAGAAAGTTTGTTGATTTGTTCATTGAAAATCGAATGGGTAATTTAGGGGTTGATATGGAGCGGGCGGTAGTTTGTGTAAGATGTGATTTCTCAAGCAGTTGGGCGCAAATTGAAAAAGAGTTGAGCAAATACTTAAAGAAGTCTATTGCACTTCGGCCATTTCAAGTCAATAGAGCTATGTTTTGGGTAAGTAATAGAGAGGAAGCAAATTTTATTGGAAACATGGGATTGAGGTTCTTCAACAGAGATGTGGCGATTAGTTTGGAGAAGTGGTCAGTGGTGAGGCATGTTAAACCAGAGGTGATTGTCTCTTATGGAGGGTGGATAGTAGTGTGTGACTTGCCATTTACCCTTTGGAATGAAAAGGTATTTCAGTACATTGGTCAAAGGTGTGGTGGTTTGTTGGAAGTGGATAGAAGAACAGTCTCTTTGGAAAATCTATTTGAAGTAAGATAGAAAATTAGAGGTTTTGATTCTAGTTTTCTGCCAGCTTGTATGGAGATTAAGGAGGGAGATCGATATTCTATGGTGCATCTCAAGTCTCTGTCCAAGTCTGTGCGACGGAAGGGGGAAGTTTGGCCAACGATCTTTCGGCATCAGTCTGTTGGTGCATCTTTCACCGCGCGACGAGGAAGACGAAGAGGAAGGACAGCCAAGGGGGACATGTAGCGGCTTTGAAGGGAAAAATCGAAGGGGTATAGGAGTCGAAGGGGCTGGAGTTAGTTCCCGTACGGTGGCTGAAATGGAGGGTAGATCAAGGAATAATGGGCTTTGGGAGGCTTCAGCTGGGCCAGTGGGGCATAGTGGGCTAACAATTATTTTGGGCCCAAGTGATCTTTATGAGAAGGCCAGAGTGTTATGAATCAACGGCCCAGGTTGGATTCTCCAAGAGTTGGGCTATTCTGTAAGAAGCAAGTAGGTTGTAATGTTGGGCCTCAAAGTGCGGATGTGGTCTATGTAACTGATTTGGGTCCAGTGGGTCAATTGAAAGGGTTATGGGTCGGAAGAGAGGATTAGTGATGCAGTTCGACCCGATTTGCTTGTAGAGGAGAAACAATCAATGGAGGAGGAGGAGGCGGCTCAGCATTAGGAGTCGTCTGGGGTGCGAGAGGCTGATGATGTGGATCGCAAGATGAATTCTTCAAGGATTAATTAGTTTCGACTAACGAGGGACGAGATTCAGCTTGGATTAGTCGATGTCATGAATGGATCTGTCGAGGACCGACAGAAAACAGAGAGGAATGTAGAGGAGTGGGTCGATGAGAGGATAGAGGAGATGAACGATGCTGATTTGTTGAGTCGCAAGGTTGATGATGGGTGTTTCGAGCCTAACGAAGTGTTGCAAGCTTTGGAAGTGTATGGGTCTGAGACGAGCTCAGAGTTTGTCTCTGATTCAGAAGGCGATGGAGGTGATCAAAAAGAGGATGATTTTCAGTTGTGTAATCTCTTTAAAGAGCAAGGCACTGTTGAGAATGGGGAGGCCGAGGATGCCTCTGAAGCAATGGATCATGTCAGTGACACTATTATCCAAGATCTCACAGCTCCAGCATCTGAGACGGGTAACATTGCTAGTCAAATTTTGTCTTCTCTTGGGAATGGGGTAGGAGGGTCTCAGAGTCAGGGTCTTGATGGTTCTGTTAGGGGAATGGATGATCAAGGAGTCTTGCCGGATATTTCCAGAGCCATGATGTCTGGCTCTACTTTTAATCCTGTGTCCTATAGTGCTAACATTCCTGTAGGCCAAGTAAATGATGCTCAAGTGGGAGAATCAGTTAATCATATACCCAGGAGAAGCGGTGTTTTTAGTGGAGTGAGGGATAGTGAGGTTGAAACTGAGCATTGGTTGATGGAGTTAAGCAAGCATGCGTTGTGTCCTCTTGAGGAAAATGAAGTATCTCTTTTTAGGACTAAAAATGAAGTATCAGTTATGGGACTTTCGTTAGTAAGGTTAAATGGGAGGGAGGGGGTTAGTGGAGAGGAGCTTGGTGTATCCAGGGGTAGCGTGTTAGAAGGGGAGGGGCTTCGGTTAGAAAGGGGGCTAGGGAGTTAAGGAACTTGGTGACTACAATCAATTATGATAGGAGACATGAGGAGGTTAGGGGTGGCAATATTTCTCAATGAAGATTGTTAGTTGGAATGTGAGGGGTTTGGGCTCCCCGAAGAAGGGGGTTATTAGGGATTTTTTGAAGAAGCATCAACCTGATATAGTCATTTTTCAGGAAACTAAAGTGGAAGCTTGTGATAGGAATTTCATTAAAAGTGTTTAAGGAGTTAGGTATAAAAAGTGGGTTTTTGTACCATCAGTGGGAAGGTCTGGAGGTCTTTTATGTATTTGGGATGAGAGGGTGGTTTTTGAGTGTGACTCATTAGTTGGAGAGCTCTCATTATCTGTTAGGTTCAGGAATCTAGATAATAGTGAGTGGTGGTTGTCGGGTGTATATGGCCCAAATTGCCCCGCTAAGAGACAGGCTTTGTGGGACAAGTTAGGTGGGTTATATGGATTATGCTACCCCAATTGGTGTTTAGGGGGGGCTTTCAACGTGGTTAGGAAGATTTCAGAGAAGCTTACTGGGGGTAGAATCAATAGGAGTATGAGAGATTTTGATGGGTTTATTAGAGGTTGTGAGTTGGTAGATTCTCCTTTATTTAATGCAAGATTCACATGGTCTAATCTAAGGGAAATCAGGGTATGTTCTAGATTGGATAGATTTTTATTTTCTTTGGGTTGGGAGGGGGTTTTCCCCAATGTGAGAAAGGAGGCGTTTCCAAGATTGGTGTCTGATCATTTGCCCTTTTAGGTGGGGTCCAGCCCCATTTAGGTTTGAGAATATGTGGCTGGATCATCATTTATTTAAGGAGAACTTTGCGGGGTGGTGGAATAATGCTAAATGTCATGGGTGGGAGGGTTTTAAATTCATGAGAAAGTTGAAGGTCACTAAAGAGCAAGTGAAGCTTTGGAATAGGGAGGTGTTTGGAAATTTGGAATCATCTAAACTTCAAGTTATGGGTAAGATGGAGGAGATAGATTCTTTGGAAATGCAGGGGAATGAGGTCGAGGATTTGAGAAGAGAGAGGAGGGAGCTAGGCGTGAAGTTGGAAGAGTTGACTCTTAGAGAGCAGATTTTTTGGGCACAAAAAGCAAAGGTGAAGTGGTTAAAGGAGGGAGATGTTAGTTCAAAATTCTTTCATAGGGTTGTTGACGGGAAAAGGAAGAAAAAGTTCATTAAGAGGCTGGAAGTAAGGCCAGGGGTAGTGGTAGATTTAGAGGAGCAAATAGTCCAAGGGATTTTGGATTTTTACTCAAAATTGTTTTCGAAGGATGAGATAGTCAGGCCTGGGTTAGAAAGAATTGAGTGGAGGCCTATTGATCAGGAAAGTGCCATCTGGTTAGAGAGGCCTTTTGAGGAAATGGAGATTAAGGATGCAGTTTTTGAGTGTGAGAGGTACAAGGCTCCAGGTCCCGACGGGTTTTCATTGGCAGTTTTCCAAGATTGTTGGGAGGTGGTAAATGGGGATTTGGTGAAGGTTTTCATGGAATTTTATGAGTCAGGGGTGGTTAATTTATGTGTTAATGCCACGTTTATTTGTTTGATTCCCAAGAGGGATGGAGCCATCCGAATTGATGATTTTAGACCAATTAGTTTGGTAACGTCACTCTATAAGATATTGGGGAAGGTTTTGTCAAAAAGGTTGAGCGCTTTTTTAGGAGATACAATCTCTTCGACACAAGGGGCTTTCGTGCAAGGTAGACAAATTCTAGATGTGGTGCTGGTGGCGAATGAGGTGGTTGAGGAGTGTAGAAAGTCTGGAAAGAGAGGTTTTGTATTTAAGGCAGATTTTGAGAAAGCATATGATCATGTAGATTGGCATTTTTTAGATTTTGTGATGGCTAGGAAAGGGTATGGTGAGAGATGGAGGTCCTGGATAAAGGGATGTAGCGTCTTGCAATATGTCGGTGATAGTCAATGGTAAACCGGGGTAGACTTTTAAGGCATCTCGAGGGTTGAGACAGGGAGATCCTTTATCTCCTTTTCTCTTCATCATGGTAGCGGATGTGTTAGGAAGGATGGTGGATAGGGCTAAAGAGGTTAGTCTGTTTGAAGGCTTACAGGTTAGTAGAGATAAAATTAGTGTGACACGTTTGCAGTTTGCGGATGACACTATTTTCTTCTCTGAAGGGGATGAGAGCCAAATGGTGAATCTTTTTTCGGTGGTTAGGCTTTTTGGGGTGCTCTCTGGTCTCAGGGTAAATTTAGAGAAGAGTAGGGTTGCGGGAATTAATATTGATTCAAGTTTGATTCAGAGAGTGGTTGAGTTACTTAGGTGTGGTATAGAGACATTTCCGATGAAGTATTTGGAGCTTCCGTTGGGAGGTAACCCAAGGAGTGAAGTGTTTTGGAATCCGGTTGTGGAAAAGATAGGCAAAAGGTTAGAAGGATGGAGTAGGGCTTTACTATCCTGTGGGGATAGGTACACTTTGGTTAAGACAGTGCTAAGTGGAATTCCAATTTATTTCATGTCTGTGTTTAAGGTTCCAATCAAGGTAGCAAAATCTATTGAGAAATTAATGAGGGATTTCCTATGGGAAGGGAAAGATGAGGGTAGGAGGGATCATTTGGTGAATTGGGAAACGGTGTCCTTATCTAAAGAGAAAGGGGGTTTGGCCATTGGTAATCTAGTGGCTAGAAACATGGCTGTGCTGGGCAAGTGGTTATGGCGATTTCCCAATGAGTGTCGTTCATTATGGCATGCGGTTATTAAAAGTAAATATGGGATTCAGGTTAATGGTAGGGACTCTCAGGTGTCTTGAGGGGTAGCGGTCGTGCTCCTTGGAAGTCCATTTCTCAGATTTATCTAGTTTGGTCCCGATTCATTTCTATAAGGGTGGGTAATGGGGAAATGGTCAAATTTTGGGAGGATGTTTGGGTGGGTTCGATGTCCTTGGCTGGGTCATATCCACTTCTGTATGGTGTTTCTCAATCTCATAATTGTTCTGTTGCGCTGTGGCGGGTTCTTTGGTGGTTCCTTTATCTTGGAATTTTAATTTCCGTTGGAATCTTCATGACAGGGAAGTTCCGGAATTGATTTATCTTTTGTCAAGGTTCGAAAATATTTCTTTGTCTCCAATGTTGAAGGATAAGTTGGTTTGGAATATTCATTCGTCGGAGTCTTTCACTTGTAAGTCCTTTCTTGATAAAATCATTGATAATTCTCATGTCCCTCAGTTTCCATTTCATAACAAGATTTGGAAGGCGTGTGCTCCTCTCAAGGTGAAAGTGTTCATGTGGATTTTGGTTCATGGGGGCACTCTGACCAATGATTCATTGCAAAAGAGGAGACCTTCGCGGTATCTTAATCCTTAATGGTGCATCATGTGTTGTAGAAGTGGAGAATCTTTAGATCATCTCTTTTTGCATTGCTCGGTGGCTAGGTGTTTATGGCTTAGGGTGGTTGGTTTGGGTAGTGTGATGTGGTTGGCTCCAAAAGGATGTGCTCAAATGTTATTATTTGATTTTCAAGTTTTCGGAAGATCAAAGAGAGCTAAAGTACTGTGGAGTAGTGTAGTCTTTGCAATTTTCTGGGTTGTTTAGTTGAAAAGAAATGCTCGAATTTTCGAAGGAGTGGCCCGGGATATAGATTACTTATGGGATAGGGTGAGATACTTGGCGTCTTTTTGGCTCTCGACGAGCTCAGTATTCTGGGGGATTCCGCTTTTTTTGCTTGCTTCGGATTGGGTGTCAGTTTGTTTTATGTAGAAGTTTTTGAGTTTGGTATTTTTGTTATTTTGTATTTTCTTTTCCTATTTTTGGTTTTTCCATTTCTGCTGTAAGAGGATATCTTATACTCTTTTTTTTTTCTTGGCCTTGAGCCTTAATAAATCTTTGTTTGTTGCTGATCAAAAAAATAATAGTGTTATATACAATTATATAAGAAGTATCCGTTGAAAAGTATCCGACTCCGACACATATCCCATACCCTTGTCTGAGTGTTGGGTGTCCGACACGGGTATTTGATTTATTTTGAAGAGTCCGTGTAACATAGTGGCAGTGTTTAAGTGAATATACAGTTTCATTCAGAAAACTTACAAATTCAGGGTTGGGGAAAGACAATTGTATTGGGAGTGGACAAGCCAGGAGCGCATTTGAGCTTGAATTCTTTTGAAGTCCTTCACAGTGGGAAGATACTCACAGGATCCCTTTTTGGAGGTCTCAAAGCTAAATATGATATTCCCATCCTTGCTAAACGTTACATGGACAAGGTAATTTAATATTTTAGCTTTATTTTTATTTATTTAATTTTTCCTTCCTTCTTACAACTGTTTTCCTGGACAATTAAGAGAAATCTGGCTTGATTAAGAAATTTGTAAATCAAGAGTTCAATTTTTTATGATTTCACCTTGTTAATCATCTCTTATGTTTTTGTGCTTTCAGGAATTACAGCTGGATGAATTTGTCACGCATGAGATGAGCTTTGAAGACATCAACAAAGCTTTTGATTTACTTCTTGAAGGAAAATGTCTCCGATGTGTGATTTGGATGAACAAATGAGTATGTCCGTCTGATGTTATTCTCTGTCTTCCCTTGGGACATCTCTTATCTTATTGTATGCTTCATAAGATCTATGAATTTTGGTGTTGATTACAATAAAATTTACACGAGTGCTTACAATAAATTAACCTGCTCTCATTTTTGTTTGATGCACTGCTACATTGTTTTATTAAGATACTGTAAATGAACTAGACGTCCCGGTAAAGTATTTGGTGGGTGATTTCTCTGTTTCATTTGCTGAACCAAAGTGCCTTAGCCGATAAGTACCAGAGCTAGCCTCTGTAGGCACTTCCCATTCAACGGTCCCTAAGCCAAAAAAGCTAACGTTATCAAAGTTCCACTTAAAATATAAGCTGAAATCATCATCATCATAAGCTGGAACCCATCTTTTCCCTTGAAGCATCTCTACGACAGCAAATGTGCCTTCTGTCAATAGGTCATATCTAGGGTTGGCGCTCCAAAATGTGGCACTTGGTCTATCTCCCTTTTTGAATGAGCCACTTTTGGGTAAAGTTACGTCTTCTTTCAAGTCGCCTAAATTTTTGTCAGGGGGAGGTGAGTTGCCAAATGGGCCAAGTGTGAAGCTGAGCTGAGAAGAGGTTAGGTCTGGGGGTGATGGGCGTTTCTTGACAATCTTTTCTCCTTTTGCCATAGCTTTTGCTAATTTGTTGAACTCTTGGATATATGCTGATGAAGTGTGCGGACCATAGAGTGTTGAAGCAGCCTGCACAGTTCATTTTATGTTGTCAGGTCAATTCTAGTTTACGTTACAACTAACAAGCGACAAATTAAAAAACAACACCCCATAGCATTTCTTCATAGAAACCTAGTGCCAAAACCCCATGAACTGTAAAAATGGAGTCCTGTTTGTCAAAGTTAGAGGGATTTATTACTGTTTATCTTGGATTAATTGGAAAAGCACAGTGGTTGGAGGAAATAGAAAACCGACTTTATTTTTCAATTTGGATAGGAACTATTGCCAACATTTGATGCACTTTAATGACATGGTGCATTTTTAGATTTAATAACCTCCCAATTAAACCTATATTTGCTTTTTATAGTTCATATTTATAAAGCAAGGGACTTGGTGCATACCTCATATCGTTGTTGCTTGTATTCCTCAAAAGTTGCAACATATTGTGAGTAAGTATTTGTAAGGCCTGCTATTACAATGTGGGTTTCATTGTTGAATTCACCGTTCCCTTCACTTATCAGTGTCTCTTTAACTGCCTCCCTAAGTCGCCGGCCAGCCATTGTTGTGAACTCTGTAAATGTTAGAGAGTTGTTTTTCACTTTGCTTTGTTTTTCCTATTATATTGAAACAATGCAATTCATGCTATGTCTAGTGCTTGGTGACTACAGTTTGAAGTAGCTCATAGGTCTAACTCAGTGTTACCAAAACATGCTCATACCCTAGCTATTTATGTTTTGAAATATGGTGTATTTTTATTCCAAAATAATGAATTTTGCAATCCAAAACTATTCAATTTAACGTTTTCCCCAATATGTTTCTTTAAAAGGTTTTTAGGAGGAAAAAATCAAATTTAATGAATTACTAAAATTGAAGGAAAACATACCTCCTGGAACAGATAGTATGATGAGTTTGCCCAACCTGAGCATTTGAATTGGGAGAATTGCAGGCTGCATTTAGATCCATAGAAGCAAATTAGAAAAGAGAAAAATCCTAACTGCATTGAAATTTTCTATAGAATGGGAAATAGATGTGAGACTATCGCCCCCTGCCGGGGGGGGGGGGGGGGGGGGGGGATGTGGTGGTGGGTTGGCCGAATTGGAAATCATGAACTTCAACTAATGGTTTGGCAATTGGTTTTTGTTAAGTATTTTTTGGTTGATTCTTTTCTCTTTTTTTTTTTAGTGATTTTTTTAAAAAAAGTTTTACACTTACCTCTTGAACTATTTTTGAATTTTTTAAAGATTAGTCTAAATTAGACAGATTTGAAAAGTACAAACTTTTTTGACATAATTTTTTTTTAAAAAAATCAATAGAAAAAAAGTAAGATTTTTTTTTTTAAAGGATGAGAGATACAAAAAAATGAGTGAGGCTTACAGCCCAAGCATAGGGTTCAAACATTTCGCCAATGTCAAGAAGAACGGGCTTGGGCTCTTGGCAGTCCAGTTGAAGTTGACTTGGTTCCTTTAGGAAATCTCTTACCCTTTTCCAAAACTCGTTGATCTGCATCCACATTCAGACAAACCATCCCATTTCAAAGTTACTCAAAAGCAATGATAGAAATCTAGGCCATGGAATGAGCCATGAGTGTTGGGGGCAAATCTTATTTGGGCTTGTACAAAGTGAATTGTGCAGCCCAATATTGAGATATAGAAAGGATTTGATGATGGGAATGTATATACTGGCGGTTAGCACACGCGTGTGTAATTCAAATAAATAAAATAAAATAAAATATTTATTATATGTTGTGTACCACTTAAGTGCTAAGAGTCTTGTTTATTTGATCCAAAGTCTAAGATTTGAGTACCACTCTTCACATCTCTCTAATAGAAGCCAAGGCTTTACAATACTATAGGGAGTGTTTACTTTATACATAGGGTAGATAAATATATATATATATATATATATATTGGAGCCGCTATTCCTACTCTACTTTACTCCAAATAAACTCGTTTCTTTGCTCTCATTATACATAGATACTATTCCTACTCCACTTTACTCCAAGTACACTTCCTTCTATGTATAAGAAAGATAAAAAATGAAATGTATTAAGAGCAAAGTAGAGTGAAAATAGCGGTTCTTTTTTATTTTTTTCTTGATAAAACGTGCACCTCGACTAATTTCAAGAGACCAATCTCACCACCTACTTATAGGGACCTCATTTAAAGCTAGAGTAAATGCCCTGTATAGACTAGTCTCAAGGAACTTGTTACAACTAGTGAGTGTTGAACCTGAAACCTAGAGCGAACACACCCCCAAATCTCAAGTCGTGCCCACTAGGCCAACTTGATAGATAGAAGATAGATAAATATACCTCAGTATCACCTTGTTTGAAACCAAAAATGCCAGGTCCATCAGTAGTTCCAGCAGCAAAACTTGGGCCTAGGGCTGCAGGACATGTTCTCACTACCTTCCCCTCTAATTCCACCTCCAGATTTGTGAAATTCAGATAAACATGTCGATAATCTATCTTCCCTCTTATTTCATCTTTAGCTGTTGTAAATAGATCAACCGCCTTTTTAAACTGTCTCTCTCCTATGATCTTTGTGCTCAATATTTCATCTGGATACCTATATAATAATTCATTATTAAAAATAATGTCACTTATAATGATACAAAATATTCTGTTATATTGAATTTTTCTCTCATTTACAATCCAAAAAGATATGAATTTGACGAATAAATTAAAATTTTAAAGGAAGTTTGGATACCCAGGCCCACGACCAACACAGAGGGTGTCATCACCATGACAGGTTGAACTGTTGAAATCACATGATTTTCCGGTGTCAGTGCAAAAGGCTCCAAGAACATTGGGGGTGACATCTCCAACGTTTGATTGGCAAAATGCTCCAACAAATAAAGAGCCGTCATTCTTCCTCACCTTGAACCCTTGGCTTGTTGTTTTGGTGCAAGGTTGTCCTCCCGTGCTCTTGATTCTCAATCCTCTCTCTAACAATAAAATAATGTGCCATACCAAAATATACTTTCATTAATGTAAGAAATATGATACTGACATAGAAAAATAGAACACAAAAAAATCCTAAATATTCATTATCATTGGGCTGTGGTGGATCTAATATGGGTCCTAATCAATTCTTGTGATACATCGGCCGGGTTTAAGCCCAACTATACTCTCAAATTCGTCTAAAATCAAAACAAAAAACTCCAATTCTGTTTATCTGACTTAGATATTATTTAATATAATTTTTTTTATCATATTTAAAATAAAATTATAGGAACTTAAATGATTCGAGTCCTTGTGTTATATTTTTATATTGCTCAGATGGGTGGCTATAAATCATGGATAGGATTGGATTGACTTGGCAACAGTCAGGCCCATATAAACCCTTACTCGTGAGAAATACCAAAAAAAATAAAATAAAAACAGAGAAAAGCTATGGTCTGAGAAAATATTCAAAATGTTATCACTAATTTTGGATCAATAGTGTATATTGAAACCAGTATTGTAGGATTACATTCTAACATAATCTTGACTATAGATATGAAATTCTTGGGACTTTTCTGGAATTTTTTTATTGTGAGATGGTAGCATTGTTGTAAAAAATTAATAAGTCAATGTGGTAGATAAAGCTCAAAGATGGATGTGGTGTGGCTTACTGGTGGATGTGGTAGAGGAGGCGGATGGTGGTAGTAGGGTGGAATTAGTGGTGGTGGAAGTGAACCAGTCCTCGAAGAACCTAGCGGCTGCACCCTTGTTGTCTCCGCTGATGAGCTTGTTGTCTCTGCTCATTGAAGTCCCGTGTGTCGCGAACCAACTGAACGCTCCAATACTCTTCCCACTCTTTCCATCCACAAACTTCAACAGTGTCATTTCCGGATCAACATCCCTCTGGTATCTAGCTCTCTCCTCCGGCGGGTTGAACAAGTATGCACTGGGGCTTCTATTTATTCCTGCATTCTCCACTCCTACAAAAAAAACCATAATTCAAAATCAATCTTCTTTTCCCTCTTATTCTTTAATTTTTTATTTTTAGATCAAGACAATTGACTGAATTTCGTGAAACTGTTAATGCTTGCCTTGGTTGATGAAAATGGAACCAGGTTTGAGATTATCATGAGCCTGAGCGATGCTCATTACAATAGCAGTAACAATGGCATCAAATGATTGTGGGACAAAGCCAAAAGAAGTAACTGAGTATATAATGTATTGCAAATACCCCCCTGGTCCAGCATGAGTATGTGTCCCACTGATTGCTATGTTGTCTTCGTTATACAAATCCCCATACCTTCAAAACACACATAATTTCACACCCCATCATTTAAATCAAACACTTTGTATGCAATTTTGTTGATTAATCATAAACAAACAAATACATACATATATATATCGATTTTTTATATAGAATGAAGTAATTGGATTGAGACTTACAAAAATGATTTACTAACTGAAATTTTATACTTTCTCCATCTCAAAATATTAGTCCCTTATTCCATTTTTCATTGTCCCAAAATATTAATCCCTCTTTAAAAATCAAGTACAAAAATAATATAAATTTCCTATTTTGCCATTCTTTTAAATTAATAAACAATATAAAAAGTACAATTATGACATTGATATTCCAAAAAAATGTACTATCAAAAGGATAATTTTGGAAAATCAACCTTTTTCAAAAGCAATAATTGTACCACCAAAAAAGTTGGATTCCCCAAAAGGAACCATTATTTTGGGACGGAGGGAGTACATAGAATAAAAACTGTGATAATAGTATTTTTTTTTTTTTTTTTGTTGTTGTAATTTTAAGCCACAATAATGGGTAAAGGTTTGAAATAATAGGAAAACAAAAGTTATATCATTTTGTATATAATTTTGTACAAATATTTATTCCGTATAGCATTTGTTGTATAAAATTTCTCACCAGAATGATGTAGTATTTTTATAATTAAATATGATTTAAATGATAAGTTTGAATGTAGTTATTTCTTCTCTTAAGATATTTTTAGTTAGGACTTGATTGAGGGATCAATTGACTCTGAAACATAAAGTAACAAGGCCATAAAAGTATTTTTGATTTTTTAAAATTTTCTTTGGTTTTTTTGGGCTGAGCTCTGGATTTATGTACCTTGATTTGAGCTTCTCAAGAACTTTAATAGTGACAAGCTGGGAAGCCATACCAGCATCAAGGTTGACAAAAGCAAACCTTTCACCTTTTGGGTTCTCATCAGCAACAATAAAAGTCCTTGCTCTTAACCTGAAATGTATACCTGCTGTTTTCTGCTCCAAATTAGCATAACCCATCATGTTCACTCCCTCTGCCGGACCGGTCATGTCGTAGCTTCCCACTCCGATCAAGTATTCCCCATTAGCTCCTCCGGCGATCACTACACAAATTACAACAACTAGTCCGGCAATAATTGAAGTTAGAGATGGGTATAATATGAACATTATGATGTTTTAATTTTCTCATTCTGATTGATTGATTAAAGTTATATATATTTATAATAATTGCGTTGGCAATTTCTTAGGACTCTGGTTCCTAGTTAACTACATTGGTTCTTAGTTTACTACATAGGAAGCTTCGTTTTGTTTTAGGATGCAGAGGATTTTTGAGGTGGCAAAAGAGCATCTAGTCTTGGGTTGCTCCGGATGTGGGAGTGTTGACAAGATTTGTTCTTGTCTAATGTTGTATTTGGTATCATTTTGTTGGCCGATGAAATCAAATTATCTCTTTTTTGTAAGTTTCTAACACATCCATGAACAGAATAAGCCAATGCAATTCACACATTCTTGTGTATATTCACATGATTTTTTTTCTTTGCAATTGTTAACAAGTTTGAAGTGAAAAATATTTTAAATATAAGTACTGTAGGGAAGTATTTTGTGAATAACGGCACGTGGCCAAGGTGAAGCCGAAATGTTAGCCGAGATGTCACGTGGCCTGGTTACGCTGCCAAGATGATCTTAACTAGGTTGAGGTCATCTGCGGAGATGCCGGATTCCGAGATAAGTGGATAAGGGACAAGACTCCTAGAATAGAGGAGGAACTCAGTCTGGATAAAGATCAGGCTCCAGAAGAGTTTATCTCTATTTAGATGAGGGTCCATGATGAGCATTGAGCTTGAGTCCATTGAAGTAAGGCTTTTAAAGGGATCGGGTCACTACCATAAAAGCAAGGTACCCTCGTGGGTCTGAGGTAAGTTCTTTCTTGTAAGTTTAAGCACTATTTGCTATCTGTGAGAGATATTATTTACTGACTTGATCGTCAGAGTGCCCCCAAGTGGACGAACCACTGTAGACTTCTCATTTTCTTTTTACAGGTTGTTAGGCTTAATCTATTCTGTCGGTGCTCTCCAGTTGAGTTCTCCGTTTGGTTGTGTGGTCAAAAATCAACACCCACAATTTGGCGCCGTATGTGAGAATTTAAGGAGAATAGATGGCCAACAATGGGCAGGAAGAAAAGATTGGGGACGACGCCCATAGTGAGAGTTACGAACATGCAGATCCTAACATTTGAGAGGAAAACCATAATGAAGAAGCACAGGATCCGAATCCTAGGGAGAAAGACGTCAGCAAAAAGGGTAACGCCCCGAAAAAAGCTAGCCGAGATGAGTATTACAACGAAAGTAACCTCCAGGTATGAAAGGATAGATGCCTGAGGAGGAACGGCGAGATGAAAAGGATGGTGAACAAGTTGGTAGACCTACAGTCGATTGTCAACTTCATGATGCAAAACAGTGTAATGCAACCACCGTTCCCGTTGCAGGACACATCGGTACCAGTAGCCAAGACTGATGCCTAGAAAGAAGGGCAGAAAACAATCCCAGTAGTCCCGTAGCATGGCAAGGAAAAGGAGCGCTCACATCGGCCTTCACGGGATGTCTGGCGAGTAGAGTCAGTAAGAGGTGAGTCACAGAAGATGTCGCGAACAAAGGGGACCTATGTCAAAGAACCTCGGCATATCCAGAGGAAGAGCTTTTGCTTTGATACAGTGAATAAAGAGAAGTCCAAGAGGATGCACAATGACACTGGGAGGAGCGTGCCAAAAAGGTTGAAATCTGTCGATAGCTAAGCTCCCGACTGAACGAAGGAGAACTTGAGAGACTATCTCCAGAGGAAGCGGCACAATGTCGAGATCACATCCCCCATCAAGCCGAGAACGCCGTTCTCAGTGGAGTTGGATACATTTGAGGCCCTAAAGAGGTTCCACATGTTGAGGTTCTAGATTTATGACGGTAAGTCTTGTAAGGTCCCGGTGTCCTACATCGGGAATAGAGGGAGAGTTCTTAGACTATAAAATTAAAAATCTGGACCCTTATATAGTATCGAGATCTTTTACCGAGTGCGATCCCTAGCAGAACTCCCCAGTTAAGCGTGCTTAGGCTGGAATAGTTCTAGGATGGGTGACCCATTGGGAAGAACAAATCCGTGCAGGCGTGGTCCAAAGCGGATAATATCGATGACATGTGAAGGGTTGGGGCGTTACAAATGGTATTAGAGCCGACTCTTTGGAGTACCGAGTGTGGGCCCCTAGCGTCTCTCGGTGCATGTGGGTGGGCTTGTGAGCTGGCAGGTTATTGCACGGGGATGTGTAGCCTTAAGGGGGTGGATTGTAAGGTCCCGGTGTCCCACATCGGGAATGGAAGGGGAGTTCCTGGATTATAAAAGTAAAAACCTGGACCCTTATATAGTATCGAGGCCTTTTCCTAAGTGGTGAAATCCCTAGTAGAACTTCCTAGTTAAGCTTGCTTAGGCTAGAGTAGTTATGGGATGGGTGACCCACTGGGAAGAACAAATCCGTGCAGGCATGGCCTAAAGAGGACAATATCAATGACATGTGAAGGGTTGGGGCGTTACAAGTCTGATTCGAACTTTTATGTTGGTTTATATTTGAATTTGACGGCTTTGTGGAGTGGGAACAAGCAGTTGTTGTGCAAGGTGTTCCCCTCATACTTTGGGGAGATTGCATCGGATTGGTTCCACAAGTTGCCGAAAGAAACTGTGAAGAGTTGGGAAGGCCTGGCCGAGATGTTTGTGGCCAGGCTTGTTACGAACAAGTTGCAACCACTAAGGGTAGACTCCCTGCTGGATTTGAACATTAGCGAGGGTGAAAACCTCAGGGCTTACGCCAAGAGATATTATGAGGTGTTCAACCGAATTCCAGCCTACAACCAGGAGCTGGCGGTGGTGTCTTTTAAGAACGGCCTGGGTGATGAATGCCCTCTTTGGAAATCACTGACAAAAATCCTACCAAAAAGTATGGAGGAGCTCATGGCACAAATTGAGAAATACGCTAGGGCAGAAGAGGACACACAATGAACGAAGACACCAAAGCAAGAGAAGAAAAACGGCTCGCCGAAACGAGGCCGAGGTAATTCCGGTGCAAACAGGTAAGAGACAGGATTAAGGGCTGCACAAGTAGTCACCACTGTATTCAGGATCTCGGTCTACAAAGTTCTGGAAAGGATCAGGAACCAACCGTATTACAGAGCGCCGGAGAAGATCTCTAGCGAGTTTATGGGAAGGAGTCTTGGGAAGCATTGTGCTTACTATAATGAAGATGTACACTTGACTCAAGGGTAAAAGGATCTGAAGATGCACTTGGAGGATTTGGTTAGACAAGGTCACTTGAGAGACCTAGTAGATGAGGCCAGGACGAGGGAAGAGCATACAAGGCTACCCTAGGCATCGACAACACTACATCCGCCATCACCACCGCAGCAAGCAGATGGACTTTGGGTGATCAATGTGATTCACTCGAAGGTCAATAAGAATGATGTACGAGGGGAAACTTAGAGAGTAAGGCACCTGCAGCACGTGTATCAAGTCCAGCAAAAGAAGCCTATGACAAATGAGTTCCAAGGACCGATGGTTTCTTTTACTGAGGTAGACCTGGATATGGTGCAACATCCACACAACGATGCCCTGGTGATAACACTAAAGATTGAAGAATGCCAGGTGAGGCACATACTGGTTGATCAAGGCAGTTCATGTGACATCATGTATGTTAGATGTTACAAGGAGCTTGGCCTTCACCCAGATGATCTAGAACAATCTGACATCCAGATGGTTAGATTCAACGGGATGCCAACGTGGCCTCTTAAAGCCACAAATTTGGAGGTTCAAGTAAACACTAAAAAGGTAAGCACGAAGTTTATAGTGATTGACACCGCTTTCCCTTACAATGTTATTTTGGGAAGATCGTGGTTCCATGCAATGAGGGCTGTTCCCTCAACGCTGCACCAGTTATTGTGATTCCCCACTGAACAGGGGATTGATAAGGTCAGAGGGGATCAGGTGCAGGAAAAAAATTGCTCTATGGCAGCAAGGAAGTCCACCTGCAATGTGTGAGAAGTAGAGACAGTAGAAATTGAAGACGAGGACAGGGAGGTCCTAGATGATGTCGGCAAAGAACCAGCCGACAAGAGTGAAGAAGCTTTGAAGAAGATTTTGGTCAAAGAAGGTGATGAAGAACGTTTCTTTATTTTTGGCTCAGGCTTAGCTGAGGAAGCGGAAAAGGAGTTAGAGGCTTTCCTACGAGCAAACATTAAAGTGTTTGCCTGGATGCCTTATGAGATGCCTGGCATTGACCCCGACGTCACTTGCCATAGGCTCAATGTGGACAAGTCGGCTAAGCTTGTCATCTAGTGAGCAAGGAGGCTGACCTTGTTACATGTGGAGGCAGTCGAGGAGAAGGTGGATAAACTGTTGGAAGCTCAGGCCATTTGAGAAGTGAACTACCCTACTTGGCTGTCCAACACAATGGTAGTGAAAAAGAAGAACGGCAAGTGGAAGGTTTGTGTGGACTTCACCAACTTGAATAAGGCTTGCCCCAAGGACAGTTTCCCACTGCCTAAGATTAATCAATTAGTAGAATCCACTTCAGGGCATGGAAGGATGAGTTTCCTACAAAGGCTACCATCAGATAGCAATGTATGCCCCAGATGAAGAAAAGACGACATTCATCACCCCAAAAGGACTCTATTGTTGCAGAGTGATGCCTTTCGAGGTAAAGAATGTAGGAGCAACCTACCAGAGGTTAGTAACCAATATGCTCAAGCATTTGATCGGGAGAACAGTAGAGGTCTACATCGATGACATGGTCGTGAAGACTAAAAAACCTGGGAACCATCTGTCTGACTTACAGGCAATTTTTGATATCCTGAAAATATATCAGCTTCGGCTCAATGCCTCCAAATGTGCATTTGGAGTCGGATCCAGTAAGTTCCTAGGATATTTGGTGACCAAGAGGGGCATTGAAGCAAGCCCAGATCAGATCAGGGCCATCATTGACTTGAAAAGCCCGACATCAGCCAAGTAGGTCCAGATTTTGACCGGCAAGGCAGCAGCTTTGAATCGATTTATTAGCCAAAGTTTTGATAAATGCAAGCCATTTTTTCAATTATTAAAGAAGGCCACAGATTTTTTATGGACAGAAGAGTGCGAAGTCGCCTTGGCCGACTTGAAGAGATACTTGACAACAGCTCTAGTCCTGTCAACTCCAATACTTGGAGAAGAACTATTCTTGTACTTGGCGGTATCAGACCATGCTGTCAGTGCGGTGGTAATCCGCGAAGATGAAGGGGAACAAAATGCGGTATATTACGTGAGCAAAAGCCTGACAAGTGTCAAAACCAGATACTTGCCCCTGAAAAAGTTGACACTAGCCCTGGGGATGGTTTCCAAAAAATTGAATCACTACTTCCAAGCCACAAGATTGTGGTATTGACGGAGCATTCGCTAAAATCCCTATTGCAGCATGGAGATCTGACAGTTAGAGTAGCCAGATGGGTAGTGGTGCTGGGCCAATACGACTTGGAATTCAGGCCTAGAATAGCAATCAAGGGCTAGGTTTTGGTCGACTTTGTGGCAGAGTTCACTCCTGGTGCCATCCTAAGGCGGGCTCTGGTGAGCTGAGGCTTAGGATGCCTAGGGGAGTAGGAAGAAACCCAACTAGGGCCAAAGAACCCCACACCAGCAACACAGAAGAAGGCAGAAAAACCAAAACCCTGCAATATCTACATCTGCAATTCCTTTCGCCTGTTTGTTAATTAAAGCTCAAATCGTCAAAGAGTGGGGGCAAGAGTGGTTTTGGTATCACCAGATGGGCGAATGATAGAGCAATCAATCCGTTTAGGATTCAAGGCCTCAAACAATGAAGCAGAGTACGAGGCACTGATTGTTGGACTAAGGCTAGCAGCAACAATGGAAGCTGATGATGTGGTAGTCTTTTGTGACTCCTAGCTTATCTTGAATCAAGCAATGGACGAGTATGCTGCTCGAGATGAGAGGATGGTAGCCTATGTTAAGGAAATAGTCAGGCTGCTAGCACTGTTTGAGAATTGTTGGTTACAGCAGATTAGCCGAGATGATAACAGTCATGTCGATGCCTTGGCAAACTTGGCTAGTGCAATAAAGTCAGGGGAACCAAGGACAATCATGGTTGATTATTTGACAGGACCAAGTGTGGAGCCTCTGATAATGGAGTACGAGGCAATGTGTGTAGAGATGGGTCTTAGTTGGATGGACACCATAGTTGTGCTTCTCAGAGAGGGAAGACTGCCAGATGACTGAAAGAGGCGCACAAAACCAAGTTGAAGTCGGCCAAGTTTTGCTTATCAGCAGAAGGACACTTGTACAGGAGATCTTTCACTAGACCTTTATTGCGATGTGTGCACCCCTCTCAAGTAGAGGACTTTTTATATGAGATCCACGAAGGAGCTTGTGGGAGCCATGCAGGGGACAGGTCACTTGCCCATAAAGCTATATCCTACGGATGTTGGTGGCTATACATGCAGAAGGATGTCGAAGCCTTTGTTAAGAAGTGTGAGAAGTGTCAAAGGTTTGCACCTTTGATACAATAGCCAGTAGCAGATCTGAACCTAGTGTTTAGTCCTTGGCCGTTTGTGCAGTGGGGCATGGACCTAGTAGGATAACTGCCCCAAGCAACTGGGCAAAGAAAGTTCTTGCTCGTAGCCACAGACTACTTTGCAAAGTGCGTAGAGGCTGAACCTTTTGCGAAGATTTGAGATATTGATGTGAAGAACTTCATCTAGAAGAACATAATCACCAGGTTTGGGATCCCAAGGGCCATCATAGCTGATAATGACACCCAATTTGATAATAAATTAATCAAGAGCTTTTGTGCAAAGTACAAGATTAAGAACTATTACTTTACTTCTAGTTTTTCCTAGAGTAATGGTCAGGCAGAAGTGTCTAACAAGACCATCTTGGATGGAATCAAGAAGAGGCTAGAAGAAGCCAAGGGAAAGTGGGTGGAAGAATTGCCTAATGTGTTGTGGGCATATCGGACTACGCCGAGAAGATCAACTGGGGAGTCTCCTTTTGTCATAGCATATGGCACTGAAGTAGTCATCCCACTGGAAGTCGGCATCCCTAGAATCAGAACCTAGGGAGTGGAGAATAGAACCAATGAGGCATTCCTTGCCCGAGATCTGGATCTGTTGGAAGAAAGAAGGAAGAGAGCAGCAATTCAGCTGGGGGCATACCAGCAGCAGCTTGCTAGGGTTTATAATAAGAAGGTTAACCAAAGGGAGTTCAAGGTTGGGGATCTCGTCCTTAGAAAATTCGTCGGCAATAAAAAGGATCCTAGGGAGGGCAAGCTTGGCCCAATCTGAGAGGGACTATATTGCATTATCTTGGTTACCGACAATGAGGCATATCGGCTAGAAGACAGTGATGGCAAGGAATTGCCAAGACCCTGGAACACTTGCAATTTGAATTTTTTCTACCATTAGTTTTTGTTTTTTGAGATTTATGTAATTATTTTATTAGCGGACGTTTTAATAAAACACTAGTTTGATTTTGTTTTTATTGTTGAAATTTGTGCGATAGGACTGAACAGTCTTATGATGATGTTTCCGAATGAAACATGACGAATAACTTAGACTTGCCATATGGCAGAGTTGAATTCAACTTGCCTATCGTAGAGTTGAACTAAGTTTGCAATGTTTCCAAATGAAACATGACGAATAACTTACACTTGCCATATGGTAGAGTTGAATTCAACTTGCCTATGATAGAGTTGAACTAAGTTTGCGATGTTTTCGAATGAAACATGACGAATAACTTAGACTTGCCATATGGTAGAGTTGAATTCAACTTGCCTATGGTAGAGTTGAACTAAGTTTGCGATGTTTCTTAATGAAACATGACGAATAACTTAGACTTGCCATATGGTAGAGTTGAATTAACACTTGCTATAGGGTAGAGTTGAACTAAGTTTGATCTAGTTGGATTAACAGAGACACCGAGGTAGAAAACCTCGGCTAAGATTTGTTTGACTTAGACTTCGGCAAAAATTGGAGATGTATGCTTAATGTGAACATAGGTGGTACTTAGGTTCACATTAGGGGGTAGGATAACACTTGTGAAATTTTCCTAAAATTTCAAGTATAAGTTATGCATAACACTTGAGCAATTTTCTAAAATTTCACCCAAGATCGTTGATAGGCGGAACTATCCGAGATGAGTTAATCCGAGATGAGAGTACTGCTACATACCTGAGACACCCTGCCAAGGTGCTAGACTTGGAAGGGTCAATTCTTGCTAGAAGACAACAAGTACAAGTGAAGAAGTGGCACTTGTGAAAATGTTTGATAAAATATTTTTGAGTGTTGTTTGGCCGAGATAAACATTAAAGGTTTTTATCCTAGGTGATTTGAATGCTTTACTCCAAGGTGTGCATTCATCCAGTTCTGGGGACCCGAGATAAAGAGCCAAGTTTTTAGACTTGGAGAGATCAGAAACAAAAAAAAATCTAAGTATGGAAAAACATTCAAGGCATAACTAAAAGAAAGATCTGCATTCAACAAAAGGAAACTTGTTCAGATACAAGGCAAAAGGCACATCGGCCTAGCATGAAAGATTACTTGTCCAATTACAAAGCTGGCACTTTGGCCCCAACAAAAACTATTACAATTATTGAGAAGCAAAAATTCAAAAAAGAAAGAAAAGTTTTTAAGTATTGGGATCTTGGGTATGTTTTCCTCAGACTGTCTTGCCTCAGTAATTGGTAGTGTTTTAGCCTTGGCAGTCAACTGGGCAGATTTGTCGGCTTGAATCTTGGCGCCAATCTCTAGTAAGGTCTCGTCAAGGCTCTTCTCGGCGGCCTGGACCTCGGCCTTAAAAGCTATCTTTGTGGGAGAGCCATTCTTGGGGACCTCGTCCCCATCCTTATCCTCTCCGGTGAAGTCTAGGACTTGATCATTGAGGGTGGGGGACTTGGCCATTGCATCAACCTTGGTCTCAGTTGTGGCTTCAATTTCGGTCTCGACCTCGACCTTGTCTTCGTCTTTGTCTTCGTCTTCGGCCTCGGCCTCAGAAGTATCAGGAGTAGGGGGAAAGGGGACTTGCAGTTGGGTGATATCTCGGAGAGGAGAATCAATTGGGATAGACAGCTTGTTCAGGGCTGCCATCCAGCAGAGGTAATAGCCTCTGTTGCAGGCTTAGTTAACTTGGGCTTTGTAGGCATTACGCACATTGGTTTGACCTTCAGCATAAGCCTTTTCATCGGCTGCCTTGATCTCAGCCTCTTTACTATCCAGAGTCTCCTTGAGCTTTTCTTCAGTTTCAGCAGCTAAGACCTCGACAACCTTAGCCTTGGCCTTGGCTGATTTGGCAGATTCAGCTTCTTTGGCTTTAGCCTCAGCCTGGTTGAGGGAAGAGAGGAGATTAGTAGCTTCTTGAGTCTTTTTTACCAAGTCATTCTTCATTAACTCGGCCTTGATTGCATAAGAATGTGCATGCTGGATAGCTTACAAAAAAAAGAACAAGTTAAGACTTTGACTAAGTACTGAAAAACAAAAGCTGAAATAGGTGAAAGGAAGTTAAGCAATTTACCAAAACTGAGTGCTTCATTATAAGCGCAAAGTTCTCGTATTGATAGAGCTCGGTCATGTGGTTCATATCGGCTGGAAGTAGCACAATTGTAGAAAATGCAGCCCCGACCTCCATGCTTTTTATTACACTATCTGTAGCTCTTAGAGGTTGGTCACCGACCATGACCTCAGGGGCCCAGGTCTGATCACAAGGAAAACTGCTCCTTTCCTTTGGACAATTAGACCTCGGCTTCTTGGATGGTGGGGTGTCAGATGATGCGGCTTCGGTTGGCCTCTTTTCGGCGTTAGCCAGTTTCGATATCGTCACAGAATCCTTAGGATCCTTCTCGGATTCAGAAGGAACCTGAGTCACTGTAGCCTTAGCCTTGGCCTTCTTCATTTGCTTCAGCTTTGGCTTGGACTAGGATGGAGAAGGAAAGGATTAGACAGTCACAACCCTTGGGATGTTGACTAGGAGGTTCTCAGTGACGGCTGGTTTGCAACCCATCTCGTCGGCGATTGCAGCGATGGTAACTCTGGGACCAAAGTGGATTGCAGGAAGGGCTGTGGGCGGATTAGTTGGGTTATATGCTGATTGATGCGTCTAAATCTCGGCACTTGTGACTTTGGGTATGACCAGCGGGGCGTTTGAAACGCGACGTCGGTGTTGGCGCTAAGCTGGTGGAATGAGTTAGGTAGCTGCAAAAGTTGAGAGCTGCTCAATGGGATCAAATGAGGAGGCATGGTCTTGTCTCGGGGAAGAGGTAGTTGGTGGAGTTGATGCGAATAGAGGAGTCTTGTTTCGTTTGGGGACGCCTGGCAGGGGAGACTTGTATGTGGGGATGTAATTCAGTAGGAGGGGGGCTTTGTGTTTTTGAGCTGGGAGATCCAAGAGCTTCTTTAGATCTTGGCTTGGGATGTAGGATTGCCGAAATCCCTTTACTGGTTGAGGAATAATTGCAAAAGTGAACAGCAAACATTAGCGCAAACTAAAGAAATAAATTGACAGGTCTTGATAGAAACATAAGATTTTCACTTGGATGCAATTCTTACCCTTATCCTCTTTAAACACTGCTTGGTGCAGAGGAAAGAGGTGAAGATCGTCATCAGGCGCAAACTCCTAGTTGCCCGAGATGATCAAGTAGTCATCTCTAGCACCCTTGTTTTGGAGTCTGGGAGGTCGGTTATAAGTTTGAAGGTGGTAGATCTGGGCTTGAGGTAATATGTGTAACCTTTGTCAGAATTAAGGCCACACATGGTGTAACATAATTGGATGTTGGCTAGGATAATCCTAGTTTTTTCTCGGTGTGCTAGTTCGATTATACCATTGATAACCTTATATGAGTTGATAACTAATTGCATGGGGTTAAGTTTGTAGTAGTGGAGGACTTCTCAGAAAAGAATGTCTAAGGGAAATCGAAGTCCACATTCAATGAACGCAATTACTAGGAAGGGCATGGAGTCTCCATCAGGCATGATAGGGTCCTCCTTCCTAGTCAACCTAATTTGAACGTCAGCTGGGATGGAGAACTTTTGACGCAATTACTCTAGTTTTCAGGCATGTCTAAGGGAAATCGAAGTCCACATTCAATGAACGCAATTACTAGGAAGGGCATGGTATCTACCCTCTACTTGAATATTCCCCTAAGGTCGACTTAAAGTGCTTTGTGCTAGATTTCAGGAAAAAAGACACTGGTATGGGTTTGAGAACCTCGGATAGACCCTAAACAGACACTAGGGAAAGGATTTGAAGATTTGAGGGGAAATTTGTTTCAGTTTTTCCTAAAATATATGGTGTCTAGGCAAATCCCAAGCCTAAAACTAAGCACGCAAACAAAGGTGCAAGGGCAAGAATCTGGAAAATAGGCCAAGAAAACAGAAAGGAACATGATTCAGAATCAAGAAAGCAACATTCAAGAAATTTGGAAAGTTACAAATTCATGAACATTGAGTAGGTGTGTGCAAATGTGCAATAATTAGGAGCAATGGCAAACTGTTAGCATCAATTCACGACATTTGACAGATAAATCCAAAGCAATGTTTAGAAAACAATGAAAGAAAATGGAGTACAAATTTAATGGCAGCACATGAGCATTTAATAGATACAGTATAAGGCCAGTATGACAAAGAACAGTAAAGCAGATTCAAAAACAAGAACTGAGGTGCAATGTTTAAGTATGGCAATCGGAATTAGAGAATGAATAAGGAATTCGAGCAGTAAGAGACATACAAATAGATTCATAATAGTATCACGTTCAAGAATAGTGAAAAACTGAAAGAACAAATTAGAGAACTTACCAAGTAAGGCCGAGGAAACAACGTTGAAGCGATGCTCATCGGAGTCAGACGGTGACAATCGTGAAAGCAGAGCAATGAATGTTTTGTCGGAAGCGGTGGACGGAGCACTGGCAGGAACTTGAAAACACGAAAATGGAGGTTTGGGAGAGAAACATTAGAGAGAGAAAATTTGAGGCACAAGAAGGGGTTTGAGATTGAAAAGTGAAGAGACTGAGAGAGGGAGAAGAGGAGTTTTGTCAAAAATACGAGAATGCGGCAAAACATAATGAGATGCCTTGGACGACGTGCTTGTCGGGCGGTGTGGGCAGAAGTGACGCGACCTGATAGCGCGTGTCAGGTATGAACCAACGAGGAAGGGACACGTGGAGAAAACAGTTGAGAAAACTGTGCGTGACAGCTCATGCACAGTTGAACTCTTGAAATTCTTGAAATAACGAGGCCATAACCTCGGCTAGAGGAGCGATTTCGGCTGAGATGCTTAAAGAACTGGATTCTTGGTTCTTGATCCTTAGGAAAGTGGACAGCTGGGTCCTCGTTATATGAAGTCAACGAGTCATGATCTCAGTGTTGGATACGACTAGCCCTACAATTCGGACTCTCGTGGTTCTAAATCTGATTTCATAAGTGCAATGTCAAATAGATAAACACAAATGAGTCCAAATCCAATAATTTTTTTTAGAAAATAGATTTTGAATTAAAATGCCAAAAATGGACTACTTTGCCAGATACAGAGTTGCCACCTAAATGTTTTTGAAAAATTTAGGAAACCCGAGATTCGTGCCAAATGCCACTTATCCATCATCACCAAAGTGTCTTGGCTCGGGAACTTAGGTACGAGAGGGGAAGGTCATAAATTGAGCACCCCACTCACCCAATCAAAGATTAGCTTCTACTAATCATGATATGATTCTTATTTACATTATATGCTCTTGTTTTGATTATTAGACTAACTTTACTATGTGTTGCACTCAAGTATAGACTAATTTGCAAAAATTAAAATATTTGATTTCAAGTTTGTTTTTTGAAAATTGTTTCAAATATGTATCACTTGAAAAAGTGATCTCATATGCACATTACTCAAATTATTCCAATTCAAGCAATTAGCCTACATTTATAGTCATTCAAGCAGATATAGCATTTAAGCACTTAGCCTCATGGTATTCATGCTTATCACGGCGACAATCACACGCATGCAATATGCTAAAGTAATAAATGCTTACCCCAATTCCCGAGATGAGCCAAAAGAGAAACTAGTTAGAAAAATGCATGGTCCTAACTAATGCAAAATATGCCTAATGCAACACATACAAGATGTAACTAATAGGCTCGGCTACTAGTAGGTCATTTGAAATAACTTGATAGCATGCAGTTTTCAACGAAGTATGTAAACTACGATGCTTAGTTAGAATGATAAGCCAAACCTTATGCATGCAAAACAAATAGAGGCAAATATGAGAAATGCTAAAAGAAATATGATGTTCTAAGCTACCCATCATAAGCGAGTAAATAAAAGCGAAAAAAGACGTGGGGTTGGAAGACATAGACATTATTACATTTTTGCCCTCGCACTAGAGAGTCTGAATGAATGCCCTAGCTAATTACTATGAATTAACTAATCTATTACAACCCAAATGAAATAAATTAACTATGCTAGCTAATTATTACAACACCACAAATTAACTAACTACTTTAGCTAATTAATTAAATACAAAACAAAACTAACTAGTTATTCTAACTAAACTAACTAATTAGTCACAAGTCCATTACTTTAAGTACATCATACTACTATTACAACATTATTTTAATGGATCCCGAGAATCGAGGGATGGTTCACGCATGAATGTGGATTTCCACCTAAAAATGCTTTCCATTTTGCTACCAGAATGCTTTTGTTGCACAGTCAGGAGATTGTACTGATTTTTCACCTCAGTTTTTGCTCTGTTCTGTAGGAAACAGTACATTGTCTTGTTGGAAAAAGTGGCCAACAGGCCAGAAGTAGTGGCCGATTGGCCACTAATGTTGGATTTCTCCTACTGTGACAGAAAATAGACAGAGCACAAACAGAGCATTCTCAGGGGATGTTTGTTCACCTTGTCTCTCCTTATCATCAAACAGCTCAAAGGAGGGGTAAGCTTGATTCACAAGCCATCAATCGACACAATTTCATTGCATGATGACTTATAAACCAAGGGATACAATTTTAATAAATGGTAAGGAAAGACCAACAAAACCTCATCCCTATCATGGATTGATCAAGGGAAGGGGTTGACATTGACTCTTGAAACGTTTTCATCACTAACAAGTATGAAACGACTTAAGGTTTAATAGATTCAATTGACGTTCGATTGAACCCAAACCACTTTATTATCTTGCTTCATTTTAACCCCAATTTTATTACTCCATATTAATTACCTTCCATTCATTAGTCAATTAAGTCCAATAATGAGCTTTAAGTCCACTATTAGAAAGAAGTGTCAGACCAAATGTTGTTTTAGGCATAAGAGGGAGATCATGCCATTGGTAATGAACCCCCAAATGGATTAAACCATTAAGCACAATATCACCCTTAAAGCTTAAACAACACTCCTTTTGGAGCAACTCTCAAAACAAAGAGAAAAGGCCAAGAAAGGAAGGAGATTGCAGAGATGCTTAGAGGTGAACACAAGTATGGAAAGTAAGAAATAAATGCTATCAACTCAAATAGGTTGGTGGCTAAGGCCTAAATGACCAAGCCTATGAGGACCATTACATTATAAGCATGCAATACAAAGCATAAATGAAGCTAACACATAAAAAAAGTCCTAAATTAACTCAAAAAAATGCTGGAATTAAAGTAAAAATAGCTAAAAGAGTAAGCTAAAAACATGGAGCAATTAAGCTAATAAACAAGCACAAGGAGGGGAGGCTACCCCTTCCATTTTTGGGACTTCAAAAAATGATTTTTAGCCTCTAGAAAACTTTGAAAACCAGTGGTAAAAAGTTCAAAAAAAGTTAATAAAAAGGTGGGAAACACAAGGGTAAAAGCTTATGAAACAAGGTTCAAAGAAGGGTGATCTACTCCTCTACCTTTAATAACTTTAAACCACAAGTTTCAGCCTAAAAATACAGGTGATAAACAACTCAAAAACAACAAGAAAAGATGAGAAAGAGATGGCACAAAAGAACTAGAATGTATATCTCTTGAAGATGAATGATTCCTTGAATTTCCAAACCACTAATTTCACACTCTCAAGTGCTAAAATGCAAGCTTAAGCACCTTAGCAAAGATCCTTCAAGGTTTGGTTTAGAGTGTTTAGGCAAAGGTTATGTAAGTTGCAAGTTAGAGAGATAAATGTAGAGAGAGAAATATTTTCCAAAACTTTTGCTCTCCAAAATTTTCTAACCCTAGAAAAATCAGAGGGAGCAATTTATATATAGAAATATATGACACCACCTAAGAAATATTTATACAGACACAGCTGGTATAGTGCGTGCATCTGTGGAGACAGTTGGCACAGCTGGAAAAAAGATTTGAAAATTTACACAAGTGGCCGACAGGCCACCAATAGTTGGTCTGCAGATCCCTGGATGCACAAACCTGAAAAACTACTGTTTTGGTCCGACACAAGGCACAAGGTTTGTAGGTTCAAAACTGAGGTTTCCTGCTGAGAAAATCAAGCATTTGACAAGTGTACACACTCATCATTGAGTGGTCAATTAGTGGCCCCCAAGTCTTAAGGGCTATAAAAAATGGGGTGTCTACAGTTGCCCCTCTTTGACAGAGCTCAGAGTCATGAAATGCCATGAGTGAATGCTAAAGCCTGAAGATGACCCATTTTGACAAGGCCGTAAGACTTGGGCAAACAATTAAGACCTAAATTAAATTGGTTGAGCTTGCAAGTTGCCTACGTATCTCTTTGTAAGGAATCAAACTAGCATAGTTCAGGGACAGGATGCAAATGATATGCACAAAAAATATACTTTGAAAGCTGGACTCACACGCTTCGTGAAGCCGGCTATTTTGAAAATTCATGATCATACAAGATGATGCACTAAGTAATAACAGATGCAATAAGCAACAACAAGATAATGCACTAAACAAAAACAAGAAGTCCAACCACGTTTCACGCAGGAAGAACTAAAAACAAACTCTAACCATGCCGAAATCATGTGAAGAGGGGAGAAACCACTTAAGGTCGTATTTCACGCGTCGTGAGATACCTCTACCCATGCTGAAATCGTGAGAAGAGGAGAAAAACTGCTCAAGCTTAGCGTCCTGAGATAAAAATCGCTCGGGGTCGCGTTTCACGTATTCTGAGATAAAAACTGCTCAAGGTCATGTTTCACGCGTCCTAAGATACTCTAATCACGTTGAAATCGTGAGAAGAGGAGAAAAACGACTCAGGGTCGCGTTTCACGCATCCTGAGATACTCTAATCACACTGAAATAGTGAGAAGAGGAGAAAAATAGCTCAGGGTCGCATTTCACGTATCCTGAGATAACTCTATAGATGCAAAAAGTGAGTGGGTGCGATGGATGCACAAAGTAAACAAAATTGAAAATCAATATAGTGACAACGCATGTTTAATGCAAGATAGACAACCAACATATGACGTTAATTAAAAGCATGTTCCATGCAAGAATCGAAAGCATGTTCTCTACAAGATTGCAAGCGTGTTCTATACATGAATGAAAAGCATGTTCAAAACGAAAGCAAGATGAAAAAGCATGCGAAAGTACACGTTTTATGTAAAAGAAAGTAACAAATATGTAACTTGACAAGACGAACAAAAACAATGTTCGGTAACAACCTTCGACTTACTGACTTTGCAAAATGCTCAAAAAGGATACACCTTGTTCATATTGGCAAGTGGAACACATTCACGTGCCGGAACACAATAAGTATTGGGAACAGTGCAATCGGAACATAGTTTCGAGCTCCTCAAAAATCAATCTGGACCAAAAAATAGAGCCTTCCATACACTATTAGGACAAAAGAGGAACAAAACTAGCACTAGGCCACAAAAGAGGGCTGCCAGCCACAAATGAGGCCTGCCAGCCACTAATAGTGGGTGACTGGCCACTAATGCAATTTTGGGGACAGATTTGTCATTTTGGCACTGGTCTTTTTAAACACATCACCACACCTCATTTCCTTACACACCCAAGGCCAAAATCACTCTCCCTCTCTCTCTAGATTTGTGTTTTGTACGCGTTTTCCAACGCCCTATGCAAACTTTATTCGTAAACCCTCTTTGATCCTTTACACTTTGAATCGATCAGATTTTGTTTTCGTTGATTTTCTCAAGTTTTCAACACTTTGGGCTTGTTCCTCTCGAGTTTCTCTTGGGTTTTGTATACTTTCCCGAGTTTTGACTTTTTCTCCAATTTTCTCTCTCCTAGGGTTGACTTTTTCCAAGTTTTCCCTATTTTTCTTCATTTTCTTCACTTTTTCACCAGTCTTCACCCACTTTTCAGATGGTAAAGGACATTCCTCGTGATGATGCTCCTCCCGAGGTTCCACTTGCACTTTCACCCATAGAGGTCGAGGAGCCGACGGTCGTTGAGGTCGACGAGGCGACAAAGGACATTGCCGCTGACTTTGAGGCGGAGTTCGCTCCAGGGCTTGAGCCTGAGCCACTACCATTGAGGATAAGTCCCTTTGATCCAATCACTTATCACCCTCGCACGCACATGATGGCGCCTAGAGGCATGATGCGTTTTGACGATTTTGCTGATAGCGTGCCGGAGGATATCTTGCTGAGAGAGCCGGACTCCCACCTTTCTTACGGCGCTACTGAGGTATGAACTTTAGGTTTATGCTTTCTTGCCTTTCATTTGACTGTATTTTTTGCACTGCCTTTCATTTGACTGCTCTTTTATTACTGTCTTTCATCTGATTCACTTTTTCTTTGCCACAAGGGGACTCTCGTTCTTGCAGGGGTAACGGGCAAGTGACGACCAGAGATTGGTATCATGAGCTCCCGCCCAAGGTCCACGACCTTGTTGATGAGGCTGACTTTGGCTTATTCTGCACAAGGCTCTCACGACATATAGCTAGCTAGGCCCTACTCGGAGCATTGGTGGAGAGGTGGTGGGATACCACAAACTTTTTCCACTTCTCTTCTACTGGGGAGATGACAATGACCCCCTACGACTTCTCGATGATCACAGGTTTAGGAGTAGGGGTGATCCGATCCCCTTTGACATGGATATGGGCGGGTAGGAAGCAGCTTGGATCTACTTGCTTGGAGTGAGCCCACCTCTATACAGGCCAGTGATGGTTAGATACAGCTGGTTCTCCGAGCACTTCCGCGGGAGTTAGCCTGAGACACATAAGAAGGTAGAGCAGTACGTCCGGGGCTTCTTGATGTTCCTCCTTGGTATCACCTTGTTTACGAGCAAGTGGAACACCGTGGGTTTGTACTTACTGAACGCCCTTGTGACCCTACCCCGGGCTCGGTTTTACAATTGGGGTGGAGCTGACTTCGCCACACTATACGGCTATATGAGTTCCACTTCCCGCATGAAGGGAGAGCAGGTCGGAGGCTACTGGAGAGCCTGTGAGGTATACACCACACCTTTCTACTTCTGCACTTTCTGTTGACACATTGTGCTTTCTGCTTTGCACTTTCTATTTTATATCTGTTGACACACTGTTGATAACACTGCTGACCTTTTCTTGCAGTTATGGGTTTATGCTAATTTCTCAGCTTTAGCTCCAGAGCCAGTGAAAGAGATCTCTCAAACTGTGCCTTACTCGCGACGATATAACAGCTGGCACCGGCGCCAGAGCCAGAGTCAGAGTCGCGATGATATGACCTTCACCTTTTTCCACTGATATTTTGACATAGTTGCAGCCCACGAGGTAACCCGAAATTTACGGTCATTTTTGCTTTACTCCTATTTCTATTGTTCTAATTCATAGTCCAACAACTGACAGTAACTAACAGTCTGTACATTCTCTATTTGCAGATCACGTGGCAGTCCTGGGTGATGATGCCAGTCGGAGTGAGGGACTAGTATGCTTGAGCTTAGGCCACGTCTCGATACCAGATTTTATTGGAGGGCCCATTCTGCTGGGCCAGGTTCCTAGGTGAACGTTTCGTACGCCAGACTCTGGGCTCACTTATCCCAGTCGTTCCTATGCCACCCCTAGTATCCATGAGGATAGCCGATAGCCTCTTAACCGAGGCTATTATTCAGTTTATAGTGGGGTTGGATGCCGACTATTTCAGAGCGGAGGGCAATTATGCGACTTTCATCCAAACTTATCTCATGTCGCCTCTGACTGGAGTTCGCGCAGGCGATACAGCAAGTGCTCCCTTGGCGGGTGAGGCTGATATTGGGGGAGCCCTCCCGTTGTGCAGGTTGCTGGTTGGCCGAGGATTCCCACTGCGCTTACATGTTGGCGGCTGATTGGGACAGGCTATCAGATTTCGATAGAGCCACCCGAGGCAGGGCAAGGGTATGTCAGAGCTCCAGGCACACTTCAGGTATGGATCACACTTTCAACTTGCATCCCACGTGCCGCGACCCAAACCCGCCCCTAAGGGTTTAGCATCGTAATCGGCCAGTAATCCGTGATTACCAAAGGCCTGCTTAACAGTGATGATAATAATACAGTATAAAGGGGGCTGGCGGAAGCCAATTAGTAATAAAAAGATGTCTAATGAGCTGTGAAAACCTGAATGGGAAAAGACTTTCATGGACAAAACCACATTCATAGCCATATATATATATATACATCTCAGATACACATAGCATACAGGTTAGGGACCTATTCCCTTCACCATTATTGTACAGTCAAGTCTTAAACATTCGTCACATAGCAGAGACAAAAGGGTGAATCTGAAACACCCCAAAAACAGCCTTGGCTCAAGTAGACTCAGAACCTCGAAGTGAGGCACAATGGTTGGCTTGACAAAACATGAGCTTAATTCGACGCTTCTAGCTCTGGTCCGGTGCTTGGCCATCTACATATATATATATATATATAAACAATGAGCTAAAGCCCAATGAATAACAAATGTGTAAAGAGGTTAAGAATGAATGTCCTTTCAGTAATTGAAACAGTCATTTGCATCAGTAAATCAGTTATTCAATCAGTGACTCATATTTCAAGTCATATTAGTCATTTAGGAATCATAGCAGTCATACGTGGTACATCCAATAGCAGAACAGTACAATAGGTCTTAATAGACCGAACAGTCAGTTGATGGCCATCAAAACAGTAAACAGTAGTAGTTCCAAACATTGGAACTGATAGAGATCTCTGTAACAGTAGCAGTAACAGTAACAGTAGCAGTAGCAGTCAATTGCTATGGATGCCACGAGTACAGTTTGTAAAATATGACAAACATTCATTCAGTAAACAATATCATTTCAGAAAGCAATACAGTTAATCATTCAGAAAATAATTGTAATTGAACATAGCTTTACAACATTGTTACTCACAGATTACTGGGCTATAAGCAGGCTAATCAGCGTCCTTGGGTACCAAACCTACACAGTTGCAGAACGAACACACACTAAATTACACACCCGGAATTAATAACTTAGCCCCTTGCTCGTTTTGGTGTGGTTCTATAACATTATCCTCATTATCATGCCTTAATCATGGCCTAGGAATGCCTAGGATGGAATGATGATGCAAAAATGTACTTAAAAATATTGTTCAAAACTTGCTGAAAACAGAGGTCTCACTCGAGCGTAGACTCCTTCGCTCGAGTGAGCTTTTCGAATGAGAGAGGTCGCTCGAGTGTAGACTCCCTCGCTCAAGCGATCTGCAAAAATGTGGAAAGTACTGGTTGCTGAAATTCTCCGCTCGATGCTCGCTCGAGCGTGAGACACAGTTCTTTGCTCGAGCGTAGGTCTCGTTGCTCGAGCGTGTGTCTGCACATGCAAAAAACCTAAGAGCTTGTAATTTGTGCTCGAGCCAACATTCCGTTGCTCGAGCGAATTCTGAAAACAAAGATAGTCGCTCAAGCGTGGAATCTTTCGCTCGAGCGAGGAAGCCAAATTCTGGGTTTTCTAGATTTGCTCCCAAGCTTCAAACCATGAATCAAACATGCCAAAACTCATTCTTTTGGGCCGAATTTCTGGAAAACACTTAGAAACTCATAACACAACATGTTTTGAAGATCATTTCATAAAATCAAAGCCCAAAAGTATGCCAATTGAACACAATTTCAATGTAAGTTTTATGAACAATGCAAGAACACAACATGCATGAAGTTTCTTGATCTTGAGCTTCTCAAACCATGATCATGTGCAACATTCAACTCAAAACATGGTGAATTCTTGGATTTTAACTATGATAAGAACATGCATGTGAGGATTTCATGAAAATAAACTTCAAAACTCCATGGTATGGACATGCATGCATGAATTAACTTAGCTCCTTGAATTCAAGCTCAATTCTCCCATTAATTCACCTATTTATTTCATATGCAAGTCCTAGATGGCTCAATTACAAGATTAAAGGTTGAGCTCTTACCTAGGTTTCTCAATCAAACTTCACTTAAGCCAAATTCTTGGGCAATGTGGACAAGTCTTCAAAATTTTCTTCAATTCTTCTAAATTTCAAGCAAAGTTTCTTGTTGATTTCAATTTCCCCCAAGTCTCTCCCTCTCTCACATTTTTGCAGTGAGATGGATGAAGAATGATGTGTCAAATATGTGAATTAAGACCAAAACAATGGTTTTGAAGGTGGCCCACTCAATGGCAAACATGTAGATAACTTACATCCAATCAATTTAGCATTATATATTCTAATTTAATCATTCCAAATCGAATTTTAATTAAACCTACCAAGGCAGTGAGCCGACATTCTGAGTCGTTTGAGAGTGAGGGCGATGATGCTGGCTCGGGGTCAGGGAGCAGAGATGACGCTGAGGCTGGCTCTAAGGCAGGGAATGGAGATGTTGATACTGGCTCTGGCTCAGAGTCTGATTTTGATAGCGGTGCTAATGGAGACAGTGCCCTTGAGTCCCCTCCGAAGAAGAGGACGAAGAGGGCCTCTCGAGCTTGAGATGACTGGCGCCGCTTTTTGTATTTTTTTGCTTAGTTTATTTTATTTTGGTAGTTCAACATATGTATAGCTTTAGTTAGGCTTTTACTTTTGCTTTTGAAAACTCGTACTCCCTTTTGTAAAAACTATGATCGGGGAAAAACCCTGTAGTTTTATGAAAAGAATTATTATTTTTGCATCATGAGCACCATATTTGCATAGAATAAAAATGAATTGTATTGGAATGATGTTCTTAATCGGATAATGAGCCGACCAACGACCAAAATACAACTCGATAAGTAAAAAAAAAAGAAAGTAAAAACAACTAAACATAGCTATGTACACTTGCTAAAACCGAAAGACTCAAAACAAGACCTTAAAACACAAAGATCAAGACAAAACCAGACTGCCAAAATTGCTAGGCCCACAAGTGGACAGTAGGTCACATAAGTGGGCGGCTGGCCAATTATGATGGATCCACCAGGCGGCTGACAGTTGGCCTCCATTCACAGCCCTATCTTCTACAAAAGGTCTTTCTTTATGATTTCTTCACCAGAACCTTATTTTTGTTGCTGTTTCTCCCACAAATGGAGATACTTCTTGCCAAGAAGCTCATGATTGGATAGCCACTTTAGACAGCACGGAAAAAGTAAATTTATGAGGTTTCGGCATAAACACGCTTTTTCTGTTAAGCCGTACTCCACTTTGTTTTTCGTTTCTCTATGCCGCGATCTGATGTTGGGACTAGGTTACGCATGTGTTTCGCTTCGGTGCACAGGAAATGTGCATGACTCTTGAAGAATTTTGAGCATTGATGGAATCCGGTGCGATGAGGAAATTATGCTTTAGCCCCGTTTTGGCCATACCCAGGCTTTGGGATGAATGTGGGGGCTCACTCTGCATGAAGCTCAATCTTTGGCCCATGACGGAGAGCTAGATATACCCAGCTTAATTCATCGATTTTCTGACATTGGTAATAGAGGTGACCCTCTCTGGCTAGATTTTTGGCAACATGCCCTCTGTTTATGCATGCTTGCACATTTTCTTCTTGTCCCTAGTTGCGGGGGAGCCAGCATTCGGTTGATCGAAGTGGCCCAATGCCTAAAAGAGGGTAAGAGTTGCATCGGTTTAGCACTGGCCGAGACCTTGATGGGTCTAGATGTTTTTTATCGGCGAGTGACCACTAGATTTTCGGGGAGTCCACTATTTCTTCAGGTATTATTTCCCATCCTTTTTGATATATGTCTCGCATATTACTCGGCACTCATGCTCTATTTTCTCTCAAAGCCCTTTCTTTATTTTTCTCTCCACGCACATCTCTCTATTCTTTAATCTCTCTTATTTTTCATCCCTTCCCAGGTATGGCTCATGGATAAGCTGAAAGTGGTGGACCCTTGTCCCGAATATTCAGCCCGAGTTTACTTTTTCCACAGCGACTAGTGGACTTTCCCAATAAGGGATGGTGGTGCAACTAGATGTGCAGCAGATCTGCAGCTGACATAGCTTGGCGTTGCTTCTGGCTTAATTTGACTGAGATGAGTTATAGCATGTCTCGATAGCTAGAAATACAGTTAATTGGTCTTACATACTGCGTGTTCTACTTTCTCTTCTAGTTCAGACGCCAGTCTGGGCATGATCAAACCCATCCAGACGAGGGGGTAGAATACCCGACTTCCTTTCCAATTCATGTTTCACATTTAACTCGGTACCTTGTTTCCTGGAGGACAAGAGAGCTTTTGGCCGATGCCCCTAGTTTCAATTATGCCCTTTTTGGTGAGTGCTTGGCTTGGTTTGACGATGAGGCACAAGTCGGGCCAACTTTGGCTTTAGAGGCTTCCGCAAGCACGTGTAGAAGATGCAGGAGCACCTAACTCACCTATGCCCCTAGTTTATTGCTTTGATCTTTCTTTTCAAGTTTTATGATGTAAAAGAAATTTGATTTAGTTCAGAGAGCTAGAGAATGTACTTGTGTTGGAATCAATGGAATTAAAGTTGTGAGCACTAAAAATTGTCCTTTTGGTCCCAAAATGGTATAAGTTGTAAAAGGTAAAATTTTAAGAAAAATCAACTTTTGTTAAAACTTTCCAAAACCATTTTAAAAAATGATAACTACCTGACACGCACAAAATCAAACCCTCAAGATGTACAACCTTGAATCAAAAGATCATAACTGCCCCTGATTGCATATCACTACTGCTCTGCATTGTAATAAACTTTTCTTTCCAAAATGAAGATCACAACCAAACTAATAGACGATGAACAAAGATGACTTGATGAGACAAACGGACATGACAATTGAGTTGGAGATGGTTACGGCCAAACTTCAAGATGGAGTTGCTTATGTATCCCAAAGATGGGAATCAGGCCTTACGTAGTTCGGTTCTAGTTCACTCGAGTGTTAACTCTCTCTTTTTGCCAAAGTCGCCCTTTAGGGTTTTCAACCTAGCAAGCTCAGTTTTTCTTTGTTTCTAATTTTTCATGCTCTAACTTTTGCCTAGGTCACCCTTTCGGGTTTTTAGCCTAGTGAGCCTCTCAAGGGTAATATTTTTTCAATTTGCATATTGATTGATTGTGAAAATTCCAAGCCATCTAGGTCCATGAGAATAACTGCTCCACTCGACCAGATAGATTTGATGATGTAAGGACCAGTCTAATTGGGTCTGAACTTGCCCGTAGGGTCATAGATGGGAGCTTGGTTGTCTTTCAGTACCATATCTCCTTTCTTGAGATTTTTAGACTTCATTTTCTTGTTAAAAGGCTTAGCAATTCTGCGTTGGTAGCCTTGAACATGATACAATGCCTTTAGTCTCCTCATTAAACAACATCAACTCCTCGAATCTGCTCTGTTGCCAATCCGCCTCTGCTATTTGACATTCAGCCATAATTCATAGTGACGGTACTTCAATTTCAATTGGCAAAATAGCCTCCATTCCATATACTAACGAATAGGGGGTTGCCCCTGTGGCTGTTTGAATCGATGTTCTGTAACCCCAAAGTGCAAACGACAACTTATTTGGCCAATCCCTGTACGTTTCCACCATCTTCCGTAAGATGTTCTTAATATTCTTGTTAGTGGCCTTAACGGCTCCATTGGTTTGTGGTCTATAAGTTGATGACTTGTGAAAAGCCACGTATTATTTCTCAAGTAGATCCACCACTTCCTTTTTGAAGTGTGAGCCGTTATCTGATATGATCTCGTTCGAAACTCCGTACTGGCAGATGATATTGTTTCTGATAAATTTGGCCACATGCAATGCCTTCAATATTGCATAGGATTGAGCTTTCATCAACTTTGTAAAATAATCAATCGCCACCAAGATATACCTATGTCCATTCGACCCTTTTGGTGAGACTGTATCGATAACATCGATTCTCCAGACTGAGAAAGGCCATGGTGAAGTCATGTTGTAGAGCTTTGACGGCAGGATATTCATGCGACTAGCATGAATTTGAAATTTGTGGCATCGCCGCACAAAACCAATACAATGCTCCTCCATGGTGGACCAGTAATAACCTTGTCTGAGGACCTTCTGGGCTAGCATCACATCATTCATATGTGCCCCGCATTCTCCGCCGTGGATAGCCTCCATAAGGTGTTTCGATTCCTCTTCCTCCACACACAGTTTGTGCATTCTCAGATGACCTCTTTTATACAGCTTACCCCCGTAGATGATAAATTAGACGACCAGACGCAATATTCCTCGTTTGTCTTTGGCATTTGCCCCTAGTGGATACGTCTCATTTTCTAGAAAGTTCCAAATATCGTAATACCAGGGATTTTTGTCTTGCACTTCATCTATCGCGGCAATGGTATCACAAGCCGGCGTATATTTCTGTTTGATGATAATCGGACGCATTCGGACCCCAAGTGGGATGTCTACCATAAAGGATAGAGTTGCCAAAGCATCAGCGAACTTGTTGTTCTCTCAGTAGATACGTGAATGTCATTCAAACCTCGGAATCAGAATATCCAGGGCTTGATGGTAAACCTTCATCTTCTCTTCTTTGACTTTTCAGTCTCCGTTTGCTTCAGAAATAGCCAAGTTTGAGTCCCCAATGACATCCAACCTTATTGCCCCTAGTTCTATGGCAGCTTCTAAACCAGCAATACACGCTTCATATTCTGCTTCATTGTTGGACACTTTGAACTGGAGTTTGAAGGCTAAAGATATATGGGAGTCGTTGGGTGCTATCAACAACACACCTATCCCATAATCATACTGATTGGACGCTCTGTCCAAGTACATCGTCCATGTTTCCTCTTCCACATGCAAAATGTCTTCATCTGGGAACAAGTATTCCATTGCCTCATCTCCTTCTACCAGGTGGTTTGCCAGGAATTCCGCCACAACTCTTCCTTTAACTGACTTGCGAGTAACATACTTGAGATCAAATTCAGAGGGAAGAAGCAACCAATGAGCCAACTTACCCGTAAGCGTTGGTTTCTCAAAGAGATATTTGATGGGATCTAATCTCGAAACCAGGATTACGGAGTGAGTTAACAAGTAGTGCCTCAACTTCCTAATGGCCCATACCAAGGCTAGGTAAACTTTCTCCAAGGGAGTGTAGCGGGTCTCATAGTCTAACATCTTCTTGCTTAAATAGTAGATGGCCTTCTCCACCCTATCTTCAGATTCTTGAGCGATCATGCATCCCATGGTCGTATCTGTCACTGACAAGTACAGAATCAGAGGTTTCCTTAGCTCCGGTGGTGACAACACAGGTGGATTATGGAGGTACTACTTAACCTGTTCAAAGGCAAACTGACAGCGATTGTCCCAACGGAATTTCTTTCCTTTCTTCAGGAGATCAAACAGTGGTTCACAAGTCTAGGTCAATTTTGAAATAAACTGTCTTATTAATTGCACTTTCCCCAAAAAACCACGCACCTCCTTTTCAGTTCTTGGTGGTGGCATTTCTAAGATGGCCTTGATCTTGGAAGGATCTGCTTCAATTTCCCTTTGTGTAATCAGAAATCCCAGTATTTTTTTGGCTGTTACCCTGAAGGTGCACTTCTGTGGATTCAACCTCAATCTATATTCCCTGATCCGTTAAAAGAATTTTTCCAGCGTGGTGTAGTGGCCTTCTCGCTCTTTGGACTTGACAATCATGTCATCCACGTACACCCCGACCTCTTTGTGGATCACATCATGCAGAATAGTGGTTGCAACCCTCTAATAGGTAGCTCCAGTATTTTTCAACCCAAACAGCATAACCGGTAGCAGTAGGTATCCCACGGAGTGGTGAATGCAATATTTTCTCTATCCTCGGGTGCCATCAAATCTGGTTATACCCAGAAAATCCATCCATAAATGATAGCAATACATGGCCCGCTATGAAGTCTACCAATTCATCAGTATGCGGCAGAGGAAAGTCATCATTCGGACTGGCTCTGTTCAAGTCCTGAAAGTCGACGCAAACCCGAATTCTACTGTTCTTCTTCGGCACTGGAACGATATTGGCCAACCAGGTCGGATACTCGGATACTAACAAGAATCCTACATCAATCTACTTGGTGACCTCTTCCTTGATTTTCAGCGCCCAATCCGGATGAATTCTATGCAGCTTTTGTTTGACTGGTCGAGCCTCAAGGTCAAGAGAGATCCGGTACTGTACAATCTCAGGATCGATCCCAGGCATGTCTTCGTAGGACCACGCAAAAACATCTTTGAAATCTTTTAATGAAGCTATTAAACGCTCGCATTCCTCCTCTTCATAAGACAACGTGGTCTTGATCTATACCAGGCATAGATTCTTCTTAGTATCCACATTAATGGCAATGATTTCATCAATACAGGGTTTAGCAAACCTCTCCTCCTCTCGATTAATTAAGTTTTTCAAAGCCAGAGGAATTTCTTCTTCTTCGTTTTCATTAAAATCCTGAAAATCTTGGTCAATACAATAAACCAGTGGCATAGAAAAGTACACAGAATCTGTAGAGTTTTCATTCAAAAGGTCCAGATCTTCGGTTATAGACTCAAAAGAAAGGTTGAATGAAGACCTAGACAGGACTTTGGTATTCAGGTTACCACTCCCAGAAATACCAGACTCAGACTCAAAAGAACTTGAATCTGATCCCGACCCCATGGACTCGGCGGAATCAGATTCTGGCTCATCACCCGATTCAAAACTGGAAAGATAGCCTTTCTCTAGCTGCCAAGTAAGATGTGGTGCCTTTAATGCATCCAAAATGCCACCAGTTGGGTTCACACTTGGTTCTTCCCTGATCATGGAGACAATAAAGTTATCCCCCAAGTTCTCTAGATCAGTCACAGGATCTGTCAGGAGACTAGCCAGTGCTGCCCCTACTCCAGGCTCGCTGCCATCTGAGTCACCTTCCACGCTCTGGTTGGCTTTGAGGCTTGGTTCAGCCCTTTCCTCATCACTGTCCTGCAGCTGCAGATTAAAGAAAATCTCGAATCTGGGGACGCGCTTCTTTAAAGAATTTACCCAAGGCTCAAGAAAGCCACAAAAAGGGAAATCCTTTCATTCCCGAACAAAACGGCCATTCAATGTTCCCCAGATTGGCCTATGGATGAGTTCATAGTATTTTTCGGCTTGCTTGGCCTTGGCTTTGCCTTTCATTTCTTCCCCCTTTATGATCCAGTCTTCTCTGGTGGGCACATAGCCCAGTCTAAAAGCATGCGGGTTGTGTGACACCTCCGCCAATGCTGCAACACCTTTCCGAGCACTCTTTCCAAGTCCCATTCTTGGAACGTGCTGCAATTTGTTCATAAAATAGATGGACGGGACGTTGACGTACCTACCTTCGTCTGCGACCAAAATGGTTTGCACCACTCGGGCTTTAGCTAGGGTGTCCCGAGAGGAACATATCTTCCTCACCATGTTTGATCTCTAGCATTAGTGTAGTCACCTCTGGCGGCGGATAGATGGATGAGTTCCCAAAAATAATTGTCATTCCTCCCCCATGAGGGTACTTCAATATCTGATGGAGAATGGAGGAGACAGCCTTCACATGGTGCAACCAAGGCCTCCCTAGCAGCAAATTAAAGGTAGCCCGCACATCCAAGACGTGAAACTCGATCTCTTGCTCTAATGGGCCTACCTGAACTCTCACTTGCACTGTACTCATGACCTCTCTACTTGTGTTATCATATGGCTGTATCACCTGGGCAGTGGGAATAAAGTCTGCCAGTTTGAGGCCAATTGTGTAGGCAGTACGGGAAAGACAAACTGGCTTGGCTCTTTGTCAGAGAATATGAGCATTGGCTTGGCTCCGCTTGGGAAGACCAGGCCCACAAGTTGCTCGGGCATAGTATCAATGGACAATTTAGCCTTGTCCATTGCCGACAATACTGCCTATCGGTGCACTCGTGAGACCATGAGAAGACCCCGATAGAGATATCAGCTTGGATTTTCTTGAGCTGCTTCAACACTGACTCCTCTTCTAGTTGTTTCTCCTTCTGTTTCTCGACCTCTTTGTTCTTTCTAGACGCCTCTACTTGATCCAGGTGCGGCGGTTTAAAATTCCGTCCATTGCGAGTGAGATAATCTATTTCCTCAACATATCACGTATTATCCGGAATTCAATTGCCCCAGTCTTTGTCAGTATGGGCCAAATGCAAATCGTTATCGTCCCACCATTTGCCCTCAGCGGTTGACAAGTAGTTATCCGGCTCTGCTTGTATCATCTTGACATCATAAGTGTCCCCCATAAGGTGCCATGCAATTACAGTTCCCCGGCTGTCTTCAATTCTTTCTCGTTCAAACTACCTCAGTGCAGCTTCTTGTTCAGTGTCTACGGTGTTCACAACTCCTATTTCTTGACTTGGTTTTCCTACGCATGTGCCCTCCGGCAGTTTCATTTTCTCATCAACCTTCCCGGCCACTGCAACTACCTCTGCTTCCTTTCCCTCTAGTTTTACCCTGGTTTCTTTTTCCTTATCTAGCTCATCACTCAGCCATCCGGTATCATCAGTTGATCCGTTCAGGTCGAATCATCTGATCTATACATCTCCCTGATCATGTTCATCAAAGAACTGCAGGTTGTCCAAATCCTCTTTAAGGTCGGCCAAATCATCTAACCCTTGGCTCGGGCCCTCTTCCCTGACCATATTGATGCCTACCGAGATTAGTAGCACCACTTTAGGCTTGGTTTGACTAATTGACACAATATAGTAACTCGGGTCGTACACCGCCTTAGATAAGTTACCAGGACACTCCGACAACAGATTAATACCTTCCTCCAAGGTCGACTCTCCTTCCATTGTAAGTTTCACCACCACAGGCTTGGGTTGAGGTTTGGATGTGTCCATCATGCACAGATCTGTGCCTTTTGGAATGAACAACGCCGGTTTTGGTAGGTGGGAGGGAGTAATATATACGCTGGGGTCATAAGAGGTGGCCAGTGTATGGATAAGGTTAAGGTTTCAAGGTGGGGGGGCTTGGTTATGGGCTGGGAGTGGATTGGTAGTCACATTTGGCTTCTGGGGTGGTGCCATGACCTTATTGTCAATGAGATCCTGAATCTCATGACGCAATCGAAAGCATTGGTCGGTGTCATGACTATGCTGTTGGTGAAAAACATAGTATTTTGCGGGTTATGCTTGGGTAGAAGAGGATCAGGCAACGGGCGAGGTTCCAAGGGTTTTAGGTGCCCTTTCTTGACTAACACCTGCATAGCTTTGGAAAAGGTCATGTACAGTTGGTTAAAAGTTTTCTGGGGTCGGGTAGGGTTGGATGATGTTTGTGAGCCTGTGTTGGCGAAGGGGTCAGCAGTCTTGGTTGTGGTGACAACACTTACATCCGATGGTCTCGCAGTTGTGCTACCACTAGTAGCATTGGAACTGGAACAAACGGCCTCTTGGCTGGCTCCTTTTCCTCAGTAATAAGTCCCTGTTTCATAGCATCCTCAGTTTGCACCCCCATTTCATGGAGCTCTCTGAATGTAAATAGAGGTAGGATAATCATCTTTTGCAGCAGCTTGCCATGCAGATTCCGGACAACCATTCTGATTTGGTCTTTCTCGGAAGGCCTTGTGGTCATCATCGAGGCTTTAGCTCTCCATTTTGTCACAAATTCAGAGAAACCCTTCTTCGGCTCTTGGCGTGTTGCCTTAAGATCACGAGTTGTGACCTTAATCTGTGTATTGTAAAGTGTTGAGCAATAAAGGCCTCGGCTTTCTCTTCCCAATTTTGTTTGATGGAATCTTCCAACTTAGCATACCAAATGGCCGCTATACCTAACATGGTGCGACCAAAGAGAGACAACTTCTGTAGTCTAGTTAAGCCCATCGGTTGCAAGATATCTGAAAACAGTCGTAAGTGAACCATCGGATCCCCGGAACTGTCAAAACGATCAATGTGCGGCATTTTAAACCGATCCGGTAATGTAACTGCAAAATCAGTATATCCATCCTTTATGTCCAGGATGGAGTTATCCCCTTGCGCTCTCTTGAACAACTTTTCCGGTTTATTGATCTTGAGTGCAGTTGGATCAACCTCGAACTCGAACAAAGACTTGGTCTGATAAACCGGGGCTTTGGAGGCTTGTGCTGGGACTGGCTTTGCTGGATTGCCTGGTTTTCTTGAACATTGGCAGTATGAGTGGTGGCTCCGGGTGCTGGGATAGCCGCTGTAGGTACATGTGATGTCGAAGCCGCTACTGGCTGCTATTGCTGTTGTTGTAGTCTAGTTATAACCTCAGCCTGACGAGCCGTAACCTTGGCCTGACAGGTCGTATCACGTTGTAGTGTCTTAACTGTTTGCTGCAACTGAAATATTAATTCCTCCATATCGACTGGGGGATACTGTGCCATAGGAATGGGTGATTGTCTTTGAGCTGAGCTGGAAGTAGACAACTGTCCTTGACTTGGACTAAACCCAAGTGAGCTAAGGGGTGACTGTTGTAAGAAATGAACTGGTGAACTCTGTTTGATTCTCCTTTGCCTTGTAACCGATGGTAGTGAGGTAAATACAGGTTGTCCCCGAACAAGATCCCCAACCTTGCACAGTTTTCCAACTCGGGTCCAGAATACTTGGGAGATATCAGAACCTTCTGAAGTTATGGTTTTAAACTACCTAGCAAAAAGAAATAAAACAAAAGAGCAACAATTAGAAACCACACAGTGCCTCAGCTAAGACGTTTTATCAACACAGATATGATCAAAGCTGTAGGACTGCACTCCATACTAAATCTTGCCCCAAAAATAGATACCAATTTTGCAACTGCTATGCACATTCTTATACAGTTTCACTGTAAAGCACATACTAGCTAAGAGAGGGCCAAAACACCCCTATGAGGGGGTAGGGTTACCCTGTCATGAACTAGGATTTCACTACTTTAATCAAGCGGTTTCACACAATCCTGCATTCGGGTGAGCATCTTGTCCTAGTTTGGAACAGTCACTAAGGCTTTACTATATGCAGCTAGATTGAATGGTCAAAGGAGGTACCTCAGCAGAAATACCTAATATACCTCTCACACCTAACACCAAGAAGTGAAAAGAGGATTAAACGATACAACGGTAGTCCAGATCCAAGAGTTGTGTTCCCAACATGGTAGAGCCCACGACTAGTAAGCCTTTTGGCAATCTTTTGGGCAAGCCTCTGGCAAATCGTTCAAGAATAGCAGGTGGCAAACACAGTGACTTAAGAGCACCAATGCAAATGCAATGCAAAGAACTTGTAAGTGTAGATAAAATTTCACATCATGAAGTTCGAATCAAGTTTTCTAATTTTCCCAATAGATTTGCCAGAAACTGTAGCTTGACTTTTTGTGCTCCTTTCGGATACTACTAGCCTTACATTTTGGACTTCCGTGGTTCTGAATTAGATTCCACAAGTACAATGTGAAATAGATAAATACAAATGAGTCCAAATCTGACAATTCTTTTGAAAAATCGATTTTGAATCAAAATGCCAAAAACAGACTACTTTGCCAGATACAGAGTCGCCACCTAAATATTTTTGAGAAATTTAGAAAATCCAAGACTCGTGCCAAAGGCCACTTATGTGTCATTACCAAAGTGTCTCGGCTTGGGAACTTAGGTACGAGAGGGGACGGTCATGAATTGAGCACCCCACTAGCTCGATCAAAGATCAGCCTCTACTAATCATGATGTGATTCGTATTTACATTATATGCACTTTTCTGATTATTAGACTAACTTTACTATGTGTTATACAAGTATAGACTAATTTGTAAAAATTGGAACATTTGATTTCAAGTTTGTTTTTTGAAAATTGTTTCGAATATGTACCACTTGAAAAAGTGATCTCATATGCACATTACTCAAATTATTCCAATTCAAGCAATTAGCCTTCATCTACAAGCATTCAAGCAGATATAGCATTTAAGCACTTAGTCTCATGGTATTCATGCTTATTGTGGTGACAATCACACGCATGCAATATGCTAAAGTAATAAATGTTTGCCCCAATTCCCAAGGCGAGCCAAAAGAGAAACTAGTTAGAAAAATACATGGTCCTAACTAATGCAACATATGCCTAATGCAACACAAACAAGATGTAATTAATAGGCTCGGCTACTAGTATGGCATTTGAAACAACTTGATAGTATGCAGTTTTCAACACGTTTTCAACGAAGTATGTAAACTACGATGCTTAGTTAGAATTATGAGCTGAACCTCATGCATGCAAAACAAATGGATGGGAAATGCTAAAAGAAACATGATGTTCTAAGCTACCCATCATAAGTGAGTAAATAAAAGGGAGAAAGACGTGGGGTTAGAAGACGTACACATTATTATATTTTTGTCCTTGCACAGGAGGGTCCGAATGAATGTCCTAGCTAATTACTACGAATTAACTAATCTATTACAATCCAAATGAAATAAATTAACTATGCACAACACCACAAATTAACTAACTACTTTATCTAATTAATTAAATACAACACAAAATTAACTAGCTATTCAAACTAAACTAAGTAATTAGTTACAAGTCCACTACTTTAAGTACATCATACTATTGCAACATTATTTTAACGGATCCCGAGAATCGAGGGGTGGTTCACGTATGGATGTGGATTTCCACCCGAAAATGCTCTTCATTTTGCTACCAGAATGCTTCTGTTGCACAGTTAGGAGATTGCATTGATTTTTCACCTCACTTTCTACTTTGTTCTGCAGGAAACAGTACACTGCCTTGTTGGAAAAAGTGGCCGACAGGCTAGAAGTAGTGGCAGGCCGACCACTAGTAAAGGTGGCTTACTGGTCACTGATGTTGGATTTCTCCTGCTGCAACAGAAAATAAACAGAGCACAAACAGAGCATTCTCAGGGGATGTTTGTCCACCCTGCCTCTCCTTATCATGAAACAGCTCAAAGAAGGGGTAGGCTTGATTTGCAAGCCATCAATCGATGCAATTTCATTGCGTGATGACTTATGAATCAAGGGATACAATTTCAATAAAGGGTAAGGAAAGACCAACAAAACCTTCTCCCTATCATGGATTAATCAAGAGAAGGGGTTGACATTGACTCTTAAATCGTTTTCATCACTAACAAGTATGAAACGACTCAAGACTCAATAGATTCAATTGACGTCCGATTGAACCCAAACCACTTTATTATCTTGCTTCATTTTAACCTCAATTTTATTACTCTATTTTAATTATCCATTCATCAGTCAATTAAGTCCAATAATGAGCTTTAAGTCCACTATTAGAGGGAAGTGTCAAACCAAATATTGTTTTAGGCATGAGAGGGAGATCATGCCGTTGGTAATGAACCCCTAAAGGGATTAAACCATTAAGCACAATATCACCCTTAAAGCTTAAACAACACTCATTTTGGAGCAACTCTCAAAACAAAGAGAAAAGGCCAAGAAAGGAGGGAGATTGCAGAAATGCTTAGAGGTGAACACAAGTATGGAAAGTAAGAAATAAATGCTACCAACTCAAATAGGTTGGTGGCCAAGGCCGAAACCACCTGAGGACCATTACACTACAAACATGCAATACAAAGCATAAATGAAACTAACACATAAAAACAGTCCTAAATTAGCTCAAAATAGTGCTGGAATTAAAGTAAAAGCAGTTAAAAGAGTAAGCTAAAAACATGGAGCAATTAAGCTAATAAACAACCACAAAGAGGGGAGGCTACCCCCTCCATTTTTGAGATTTCAAAAAATGATTTTTAGCCTCTGGAAAACTTTGAAAACCAGTGGTAAAAGTTCAAAAAAGTTGATAAAAAGGTGGAAAACAAAAGGGTAAAAGCCTATGAAACAAGGTTCAAAGAAGGGTGATCCATCCCTTTACCTTTAATGGCTTTAAACCAAAAGTTTCAGCCCAAAAATAAAGGTGATAAACAACTCAAAAACAGAAAGAAAAGATGAGAAAGAGATGGTACAAAAGAACTAGAATATATACGTCTTGAAGAGGATTGATCCCTTGAATTCCGAAACCACTAATTTCACACTCTCAAGTGCTAAAATGCAAGTTTAAGCACCTCAGCAAAGATCCCTCAAGGTTTGGTTTAGAGTGTCTAGGCAAAGGTTATGTAAGTTGCAAGGGAGACAGAAAAATATAGAAAGAGAAATATTTTCCAAAACTTTTGCTCTCCAAAATTTTCTAACCCTAAAAAAATGAGATGGAGTCATCTATATATAGAAATATATGAGACCACCTCAGAAATATCTATACAGACACAGCTGGTGCAGTGCATGCATTTGTGGAGACAGTTGGCACAGCTGGCAAAAAGATTTGAAAATTTACCCAAGTGGCCGGCCGGCCACTAATAGTGGGCGGTAGGCCACACTAATGGGTCTGTAGGTCCTTGGATGCACAGGCCTGAAAACTACTGTTTTGGTTCAAAACAAGGCACAAGGTTTGTAGGTTCAAAACTGAGGTTTCCTGTTGAGGAAATCAAGCATTTGACAAGTGTATGCATTCATGATTGAGTGATCAATCAGTGGCGCCCAAGTCTTAAGGGCAGTCAAAAATGGAGTGTCTATACTCGGTCAAAGAGAAATTTTTTTTTTTAGCTAACATGTAGTGTGGACAAACGATGTAGGTTCCATCACTTCAGGTTATCGAGGTAATAGAACCTATGGGGCAGTTATGGGAAAGTTTTTTGTGAATGACGACACGTGGCCAAGGTGACGCCTAAGTGTCAGTTGAGGTGCCACGTGGCCTGGTTACGTTGCTGAGATGATCTCGGTTAGGGTGAGGTCATCTGCGGAGATGCTGGATTCTGAGATAAGCAGATAAGGGACAAGAGTCCTAGAACAGAGGAAGATCTCAATCTGGATAAAGCTAAGGCTCTAGAAGAGTTTATCTCTATCTAGATGAGGGTCCAGGATGAGTATTGAGCCTGAGTCCATTGAAGTGAGACTTCTAAAGGGATCAGGTCACTGTTGGTTATAAAAGCAAGGTACCCTCGTGGGTCTGAGCTAAGTTCTTTCTTGTGAGTTTAAGCACTATTTACTATCTGTGAGAGATATTGTTTGCTGACTTGATCATCGAAGTGTCCCCAAGTGGACGAACCACGGCGGACTTCTCATCTTCTTGTTACAGGTTGTTGGGCTTAATCTATTCTGCCGGTGCTCTCCAACTAAGTTCCCTGTTTGGTTGTGTGGTCAAAAATCGACACCCACAAGCACAAAAAGTAAAAATTATTTTTAATTTAATAAACAGTGTTTCATGTTGTTGTTGTTGTTTTTGTTTTGTTTTTAAAATTTTTATTTCTCATGCATAATTAGCCTTGTTAGTAATGTTAGAATAGTTGAGAGAGAGAGAGAGAGGAAATAATATGTATTGTATTTAATTAATTTTTCCTATACAATAGAAGGCTTGTATATATAGGCTAAGAAAGAGTATCCTACTAGAAACCTACCTATGAGAAAGAGTATCCTACAAAAAACCTAACTATGATTATTCCCAAATATATCTAGGAAATCAATACCTAATATATATAGGAATACCACATATACATTAACATCACCTTCTCAAACTCAAAGAGGATAAACATCTTGAGTTTGGAGAGAGAAACTAAAACATGTATATAATCAATACCTAATATATATAGGAATACCATATATACATTAACATCCCCCTTCAAACTCAAGGAGGATAAACATCTTGAGTTTGGAGAGAGAAACTAAAACATGAAATAAAATAAAAGGTAAATAGATTGCAAAATCCAAACGGGAGTGCGAGGGCGCTTGAAATAGATTAGAGGCAAACTAATTCTGGGAGACAGTTTATGGTCATGTCGGACCATTATAAGAATTGACCGAAACTAATGCCGGGACAATTTAAGATCGTGCCAGATCGATATAGAAATTAGCTGGAACTAATGCCGAGATTAGAGGCAGGAGCTAATGCCGGGAGATAGTTTATAGTCATGCTGGACCATTGTAGAAGCGAACCAGAATCAATGTCGGGACAGTTTACGGGGTCATGTCGGACCATTGTAGAGATTGGCTAATCGGAATCAATGTCGAGACAGTTTAAAGGGGTCACACCGTTGTAGGAGCTAACTAGAATCAATGTCGGGACAGTTTACCGGGTCATGCCAGACCGTTGTACTGAAATCAATGTCGAGACAATTTAAAGTGGTCATGTTGGACTGTTATAGAGAACTGAATGTTGAACCAGCAAGCGTGGTACACACATAACTCATGACATGGTGCTGAACGATGATGGCAACAGATAACTGAGTGCGCCAAGGGACAACTTATGAGAAAGTGCGCCAGGAGGCAGCTTAGATTGTGTGCCAGATAGGGCAGCTTGGATTATATAAACACACAAAAAAGAAAAAAGAAAAAATGGATTGCAATCAAATATATATATATATATATATGATAAAGATATTTGAAGTAGAAATAAACCAGCGAATAGAGGAAGAGATCACCACTAAACAAGACTGAAAGGAAAATATGGTAGTGGAATGGTTTGAAGTCTAGCAGGCGGCCAAGGCAAGGCTGCTGCTCGCCGGTAAGGCGAAGAACACCAAGAGCTTAACCTATAGCTTTGATACCATGTTATAAGTTATGTGTAGTTTAAGATTGTGCGCCAGAGGGGGCGGCTTGGGTGGTGCACCAAAGAAGGCGGCTTAGGTGATTCGCATGGTGTATAACTATGCTCACTATGATATAGGTAAAATATATGCTCACCATGATATAGGTATAATAACAAAAAAAAAAAAAAAAAGGATTGTGAGCAAAAATATATATATATATATATATATATGTGTGTGTGTGGGTGTTGATTTTTGACCACACAACCAAATAGGGAACTCAGCTGGAGAGCACTGGCAGAATAGATTAAGCCCGAAGAACCTGTCATAGAAATATAAGAATCTGGCGGTGGTTTGTCCACCCGAGGGCACTCCGACGATCAAGTCAGTAATCACTATCTCTCAAAGATAACAAATAGTGCTTAACTTACTTGACAGAATATCCAAAGCATACCTTAGACACACGAGGGTGCCTTACTTTTATAGCCAGCACAAACCTGATCCCTATAGAAGCTTAGCTTCAACAGACTTTGGCTTAATGCTTATCTTGGATTCCCAGCTGTAGACACCCCATTTTTGACCGCCCTTAAGACTTGGACGCTTTATTCCAAACACCCGATGATGAAAGTTACACTGTGCAATCTTTTGAATTCTTGGCGAAGAAATTTGGATTTAAGCTCTAATCCCAAACCTTTCACCCCATTTTGGCCAAACTATTTTAGACCTTAAAACCCTCTTTTTAAAATATTTTTCCAAATGCTTCTACAATGTCTGAGGCTCGCATTTTGTTTAAAACATTACACTTTTAGGTAAACCGAGTAGGCACAAAGTGGAAATGAATGGAAGAGAGGTGAACTCTTTAAAAAATCTTTTAAAACTTCTTATTTATAGGTTTGGAGTTGAAGAAAATAGGAGAGGTTGGAAGAAAACCAGTTTAGGAAAGGTGAGCATCAAACCGTTGAGAAAGAACTGAGCAGCCTTCACAAACCAGGCTATCTCTTTGCATACTTATACTTTAGTTGTGAGGCCACCATCATTGGAAAGTAGACTTCCGGGGCTTTACTTTGGACTCAAGAATCATCTAAAACCAAGTTCGTATGGCGGAGATGTGGCTGTTGGAAGTTGGGCATCAATCCGGTTAAGATAAAAATGGGCAACCTTTACTAAAATAGTTATATCTCTCTGACCAATTAGAATAGATATGAGGTTTCTACCATTGGAAACTAGACTTTCGAGGCTTTAATTTAGACTCAATAATGACCAAAAACCGAGTCCGGATGAAGGACATATGTCCATTTGAAAGTGGGCCTGAAGTGTAGTCATTGAGACCCGGCCGGGTCTACGTAGAACCGGCTGTGCTTCATCGAGGCCCAGCTAGGCTTCAGTGAAATTTTTTCCAGAGCTCCTTTTTGGGCCGACCCTGCATTATTGAGGGCCAGCCGGGCCTCGATGGCGTCAGACAGATAGCTGGCGGGAATTAACAAATATCTTTGTTTGAAGATATTTTTGGACCAAATTAGCTCAAATTCTATAAATAGAACCTCTTCCTTCAAATTTTAAGGTTAGAAAAAACCTTCCAAGAGGCTTAGACATTAATGAAGCATCCTTGAACCTCCTTAAACCTTCAAGCCTCTTTTCTTCTCCAAATCAACTTTCACCCTCCATACACCATTAAAGCTTGGATTTGAAGCTTTCTTGTAGAGAATTTACAACATATTTTCATAACCTAGAGGGATAGGAAATATTTCCAAAAGCTTTGAAGGTTTTTGAGATCTAAGAACATCCATCTCCCTTCCAAACTTCATATCACCGTTTAGCTATACATACACAATACATACACCATTGGAGCTTGTTCTTAAAGCTTTTTTTGAGATTTCAAGCTAACTTTCATAAACTTGAGGTATTGGAATCAAGTTTGTTAACTAAGAGCTTACCTCTCTTTCAAAGGTATAATTTTACACTCTCTTCTTTCATCTTCTTCTACTCTTTTCCATTATTTTTCTGGTCTTTATACACTAATTTTTAGAGTTTGTAAAGGCTGAAAAACATGATTAAAAAGTCTCAAAAGTTGAGGGGTTAGCCACATTTCCTTGATTTTGCTTACTAGCTTTATATCTCTTGCTTTTGCTTATCTTTTTATGCTTTTTAAACACATTTTTAGTCACAGTTTTTGGGCTATTTTTGGACTGTATTTGGACTATTTTGAGGCTGAAACATGTGATTTAAAATTGCAAAAAGTGGAGGGGTTAGCCACCCCTCCTTAGGCTTTGTTCCATGGCTTTTTCTCTACTCTTTTTACTTACTTTCTCTTGGTTTTAGCTACTATTTTTTGTACTTTAGGGGTTGTTTTAGGGCTGTCCTAATTTATTTAATTACTTCAAGCTTTGATTAGTTCATTTGTCGTCTCCTAAGCTTACTTGTATAACTTGTTGTATGTTGTTCTAGCTTTTTTTCAACTCATTTTCATGTTTAATAACCTCATTATAATAATCAACTTGCCACTCATTTCTTTCATTTGAGAGTTGTTTCAAGTGGTTGATGGTTATTCAATACATGAACTAGAGTTTTGCGCTTAATGGCTTAATCTCTACGGAGATTCATTGTCAACGGTGTAATCTCTCTTTCATGTTGAGAATTACTTCCCATTTGACGCTTCTCTCCTTTTAGAGGACTTAATCACCATGGACAAATAGACTAATGAATGGCAATGACTAAACAAATTGGTTTAAAATTGGATCAACGCACATAAAGAAAATGGTTGGAATTACTTGAAACTTGGTCGGACGTTATGCCAAGTTCCTTGTGTCAAGAGTTGTCACATGTTAATCCATGGCATTTTGATGATTCTTGAAGCGTCGCAACCTCTCTCTTTGAGTTTATTCCATGACAAGAGGGAGGGGTGGTCTCATTCGTTGCATTTCATTGATTTTTGTCCAAAATCGCATCCAAGACCATCAAGCAATCATATTGCTCATTGATGGTTTTGGAATCAATTCCATTCCACTCTCGAGGATTTCTCATGACAGAGAAGGAAGGAAGGACAAACAGAGTTTAAAAATGCTCTATCTGCATTGATTTCACCTAAGAGCACAGAAACAGAGCTTTGCACAAAATGGATACACGGCCGGCCATTTGTATACCCGGCCGGCCATCAGTGATGCACGGCCAGCCCTTGGTGTGTGGCTAGCAGTGCAGTTTTGCAGAAACAGAGGCAGTGGCTGAAGGTGAAACAGAGATGGCCTGGGTAGACATAGTAGCTTTCAAGCGATGCGCATGTAACCTTCATCCATCTTCCATTATGTTCTTATCAAATGCAATTAATTGTTTCATTAATATTATTGTGATATTTGTGAATAAATTGTGTTGTAATATTTAATTAGTCTAATTAGTTGAAGCTAATTAGTTGATGTTATAATATTTAATTAGCTTAGCCTAGTTAAATTCTTAATTAATTAGCTTAGATAGTTAGTTAATTATTCATTCAAGTGTTGTAATAAATTAGTTAATTTGTTTAGCTATTTATTCAAGTTTTGTAATAATTAGCTTAGCTTTGCTTGGTTAGCTAGATTATTCATTCGGACTCTCCTTTGGGAGAGTGTAATGTAATAATGTGTATGTCTTCCAACCCCACGTCTTTCTCCCTTTTATTTACCTACTTTTGATGGTTAGATTAGGGACATATTTCGATTAGCATTCCTTATGCTTGCATCGATTCATCTTGTATTGCATGCACCGAGGCTCGGTTCATCATTCTAACTATATTGTCGCTTCAATTACTTCGTTGAATACGTGTTTAACTGCATGTTATCAAAATCGATCCATATGCTATATTAGTAGCCGAGCCTATCAATTGCATATTACATGTGTTGTATTAATCATGTTGCATAGTTAGGAATCATGCATATTTTTCTAACACTTTTGTATCTTCTTAGCTTGGAATACTAGGTGAGTTTTTAGTGTTTTAGCATACTTGCACGAGTGTGAGTGATTGCCATGATTAGCATGTTTGCCATGAGACTAAGTGCTTACTTGCTAAACTACTTGAATGCCTGTGGATGAAGGCTTGTTGTTTGAATTGGAACGATTCGATAAATGTACATTTTTTTAAGCCCACTATGTTTAGTTGCAAATTCGCAAACTTTAAGCCCTCTTGAGGTGGCAAAATCAAACTCTTTTCACAAAACAAACATAAAATTGAGTTGTTCCAATTTGAGCAAACTAGTCTATACTTGCTTGTGTGCATCACATAGTAATGCTAGCCTAATAACCGGAACAAGAGCATATAATGTACATAAAAATCATATCATGATTAGTAGAGGCCGATCTTTGATCGGGCGAGCAGGGGTGCTCAATTCATGACCTTCCCCTCCCGTACCTAAGTTCCCGAGTCAAGGAAACTTTGGTGATGACGGACACGTGGCCTTTGGCACGAGTCATGGGTTTCTTAAATTTTTCCAAATTAAAATGGCGACTCTGTATCTGGCAAAGTTGTCCAATTTTGGCATTTTGATCCCAAAATCGATTTTCCAAAAGATTTGCCGGATTTGGACTCGTTGGTGTTTATCAATTTCACATTGCACTTGTAAGATTAGATTCAAAACCGTGGGAGTATGAACTGTAGGGCTTTCTTTCAAACCTTCCGAAGGGGCCGCGAAAAAGGCGAGCTACAATTTATGGCGACTCTGCTGGGGAAATTAGAGAACTTGACTTGAAATTCATGATATGAAATTTTATCTACACTTATATGTTTCTTTGCATTGCATTTTCATTGGTGCGCCTAAGTCACTGTGTTTGCTATTTGCTATTCCTGGATAGTTTGCCGGAGGCTTGCCTAAAAAGCTTGCCAAAAGGCTGACCGGTTGCGGGCTCTGCCACGATGGGAACACAACTCTTGGATCTGGACTATCACTGTACTGTTTGATCCTCCTTTCACTTCTCGGTGTTAGGTGTGAGAGGTATATTAGGTAGTCTTGCTAAGGTAGTCTTGCTAAGGTACCCTTTTTGATCATTTGGCCTAGTTGCATATCGAAAAGCCATAGGGACTGTTCTAAACTAAGACAGGATGCTCTCCCCTATGCAGGGTGATGTGATACCGCTTGTTTGAATAGTAAAGTCGTAGATCACTACAAAGCTAGGACAGGGAAACCCTAAACCTCTCAAGGGGTGTTTTGAATGCTTTTTTGCAAAATGTGAAATCTTTGGAAATATGTGATGCAATCCTGGGAGAGTCTTAATCTTGAGGTGATTCCTTTCAACCTTAAGGGTCATATCAGAATCAGAATTTGGGTCAAAATCCAGGGGTTTGTGTTTGATATGGTGGAAATATACCAGAACTAGAACCAGGGCCAAATTGTATCTTGCTTTGTTTTGACCAGCATACCCGGTATCCTGATCTGATAAGGTATTTTGTTTTTAATGCCAGGTTTGTCTGAGCCAGAGAAAGAGCAGTACCCAACTCAGCAAAGGCCAAGCCCAATCCAACCCGGAGAGCCTTAACCCATCATAATCTATCCAATCCTAGAAAAAAAACTATTCAACAAAGGTCCACTTTATTTGACCCCCAAAAGGCCAGCTTAGAAAAGATTCACCCACTACTAAAAGACCAATTCTAAAAGGCCCAATCCAGTCAAACCCATCTACACTAATCCAGTTCAGATATATCAAGTGTAACCAGGTCAAAATTAGTCAGCTCTCAGCTTACACCTATCCATTTCCCCAATTGCCAACTTAGCAGACCCGTGATGGCTCAGAGTCTAGAAGAAGTTGTGGCCATGATAGCGGCGTTAAACCAGGGAATTACCATACAAGATGAGACCAATGCTGAAATGCAATGCCTATCTGGGGCATCTACTACACATCTAATCCTAGGCCCCAGCCGAACTTTGACCCACCTTCGCCAACTGAAGATTTGCAGGGTCCAGATCATCAAGAAGGGTTGGCTCAAGCTCGAGTTTTCAGACCCCTGGTGCAGCCTAATGAGGGGCTTTATCCCTCTAACATTGATGATCTCGACCCGATCTTATTAAAAATTACTAACCATGAGAAGCAGTTCTAAAAGGCACAGGGAATTAACTCCATTCCCGACATTGAGGATGGGTACACCGAGGCTGCCGTAAGACTCCCAGACAGATTCAAAATGCCACACATTGACCGTTTCGACGGGTCTGGAGATCCTATGGTACATATCTGGCTTTTCTTGGACATTCTGAAAATGATGGGTTTGACTAAGCCTCGGAAACTCTCTTTGTATGGAAGAACCTTGTCGGGCATAGCAAGCACTTGGTATGCCAAGTTACAGGATAAAGTGAAGTAGAACTGGGAAGAATTGGTTGAGACATTTGTCGATTAGTACTCTTATAATACCCAACTTGAAATAACTACTCAAGACCTTGAAGCAACCCACCAGAATCCTACAGAGTCTTTTGTGGAATTTGTTGCAAGGTAGAGAGCAAAGGCAACATAGATGACAGATCGACTTTCTGAGAAGGATCAAGTGCGGATAGTGGTGCAGAATCTTGAGCCTGATATGCTACAAAAGTTAATAGTTGCTCCACTATTCACTTTTAAGACTTTGCATGAATTAGGGGTTCAGATTGAGAGCGCATTTAACAAAGGGATTATTCCTAGAACAGGCGAACCAACAAGGAGGGTGTTTTCCGAGAGTACCAATGCTAGCAGTGGCACTATTCCCAAACCCACTGAAATCAATACCGTTGCCACCACTCTCAAAACTACCAACCCTTTTGCCAATATCAACCCACAAACGGCCGATCCAACCTGAGCTCAAGGTAAAACTTTCACCTCCCCCTATATGAGCCTAACTAGTGCACTAAAAATCCTGATGGAAAAAGGGTATCTCAAACCCCTTGATCCCCAACCTCTGCCTCCAAATACTGCGTATATCATCAGCAACGCGGTCATGGCACCAATCATTGCTACCGCCTTCGTCATGAGGTTCAGAATCTCACCGACAACCAGACGATAGCTCCACCTCATGACCCCAATGTTACCAGCAACCCACATCCCATCCATGACCAAATATCTCATGCTCACCTTAAACTCATCCATATACTCCCATCTACCTTCAACCCCAGCATATACATCACTCCCGCCCATTTACCCAAGCCTGAGGTGTTCATTCTAGAAAGTACTGATTTGTGCATGATAGATGCACCCAATCCAGTTCAGGTACGCCAAACGGCCGAACCCACTACTGTTGAGATGTAGGGAATGATTGAAAACCTTCAAGGAACAGTGGCAGATTTAACATTTGGGGTTTCGATTCCCTCAAAAAGCTCCTCAATCTTGGGGCGAGCTGTAGTTAAAAAGGGCCAACCTGAAACTATCTAAAGTCTGGGTGATGACAGACCAACAACAAGCGGGCCTCGCTTCGATATAGCCACCCAATCCCTTGGCCAAGTAAAAACAAGTGGCAAGAATAAAGCCGGGACAAGTATTGATCCTTATTTACAACTTCGGCGGGCTATTAAGACTTTGAAGGTCAAAAGGTTGAACAAGCAATAGGTGCTTGAAGTTGTTGCAAAGACTGTGGATAACACATTTGTTGCTAAGGTTAAGAGCATTTCGAATCAGAGAGCAAACAATGAAAAGGGATGCTTTACCAGAAACACCTGTCCTGATTCTGATCCCAAGCCTATGAATACCCGACCAGTACCCGCTGACCTATTTGTCAATGTTTTTAAACCTAATGCTTCCTCCTCCCGAAAATGAACCTTCACCGAACTCCATATGAGCCTAACCTGTGCATTGAAGGTACTGATGGAGAAATGGTATCTTAAACCACTCAATCCCCGACCTCTCCCTAATTCTCTCCCACTTACACACGACTCTACCCAATATTGCACATTCCATCAGCAGTACGGTCACCGTATTGACCGTTGCTTTCGCCTTCGCTATGCAATTCAAGACCTGATTGACAAAAAGGTCATCACCCTACCTGAACATCCTAAAGCTGTCAATAACCCTCTCCCTGACCGCAATAGGTGGCCATTCCATGACATAAAACCCACCCACAGCTTGCTAACAACCAATCATTACCCTGGCTGACACATCTGTAGACACCTCATTTTTGACCGTCCTCAAGACTTGGACGTCACCGTCGGAACACTCGGTGATTATCCATGTTCGTGTTCGTTTGGAGTTCCCGAAGTTCTCGGCTACGCGCCTTGCCTCAGGACCTCCGAACTCGATCGTCTTGTGTCTGGTTTTGCACCAAACACTTGTGTTTTGCCTTGGAAGGGCAGGGAATGCTTTGTGAGGCATCCCCACATACCACCGGCTGTGGCTGGAGGCCACCGGCTGGCTGGTGTTGCCATCGGCACTTTATTGTGCCGACCGGCACTCTTTTGTGCCGACCGGCACTAAGTTTTGTCAAAATGACACTCTTTGCCGGCCGGACACTGTGCAGTTGCTTTTTGAGATATTTTTAGACAACTGTATAGTTTTGGTTCCCCTCCATACACGTGTATGGAGGGATGACCCTCTTAGTTAGCTTAGCTTGTAAGCTTTGCAAGCTTTGCTTGCCTATAAGAGGACCACTCCTCTTCTTGGCTTAGGGTTACAAAATTTTAGACATTTTAGACAGACCAAGCTCTGGTTTTTAGGGTTAGGATAGATACACATCCTATCTCTCTTCTTCTCTCTTGTTTTGTACACTAGGTGTTTGTGTCACACTTTTGCTCACCAACACCTAGTGTTTCACCTTCCTTGAGTTCTTGAGGGTCCAGAGGTTTGTTTTGGAGCTTTGGAGCTGCTTTGGTGCTCAAGGAAACCAATACATCCCCATTGTTGAAGAAGGTCATCAAGGGTAAGAAACTAGCTCTTTTTACCCCATTCTTGCACTCCATTTTTGCCTAGTTTTGAACTGTTTTTGTGCTTAGTCTTTAACACATAAAAGTTCTGTTTTTTTTAGCCTCTTTATTGTTTGTTAAGAGTGCTTGGTGGTTTGGGCAAGTTTGACCACCCTTAGGCCTTGAAAAGGGCCCTTTTTGTGCCATTTTGTGAGAGATCCGAGACTTTGGTGCTTGGGCCTCTCCACTACTGAAATCTTGAGGGATTTCAGTGGTGGAGATGGTGCCTTGAAGTCTCCAAAAGGGGAGGGCCACCCCCTCTCCTTGATGTCCTTGGAAAGGGCAAGTTTTGGCCTCCAAAGGAGCACCATGTTTGGTTGTTTGTTGAGCATGTCTTGGTTGCATTTTATGTTTATTATGCCCTAATATGACATGGTCATAAGTTGGTTTTAGCACTCCTTGCATGTTTTGCATAGTTGCTTTGTAATGCCTCTTTGGTCCCTTAACATGCCTAGGTTGCTAGCCTTTGTTTCTAGCATGTTTTAGGCTTGCATTTGTGAAGATTTTGTGCTTATTTTGACATGTTCTAGCTCTGTCCATAGTCGTTTGGGTTGATCTTGGCATGCATTATATAGCCCCTTTGCATTTTAGGCTTGCTAGCCTTTGAGCATGCGTGTGTAGCATGTGTTGCTTACCTCATTTTGATGGTTTGGAACCATCTAGCATGTCATTTCAGTCCCTTTGGTGTGCTTGTATGCTTGCCTAAGTGGCTTTTTTAATGTTTTAAAAGCATGTGTTGTATGCCCCATGTCTTGGCCTTAATGCATGCCTTTGAATTCATGTCATCTAGATGCCATCTAGGTGGTCCTTTAGGCTTAGTTTTATGTGTTAAAGCTCTGTTTTCTAAATGGTTAGGTATTGCCGTATGTGGTTGTACTAAGTGTGGTTCAAAGCCTCATGGGCTTGCCTTAATGCTTGAGCCATTTGTATGCCTTGTTTGGCTTGCTTTGTTAGTTGGTTTGGCACCATGTTTTGCATGAATTTCAGAGCTTTTCATGTTTGCTAATAGTCCATGTTTGTGCCTCTTAGATATGTTTAAGAGTTGCTTAATTATGCTTAAGTGTTGGTGCCTTAACTTGTGCATGTGTGCATGTGTGTTTGGTCCTCTTGACTTAGCATTTTGGCCACTGATTTTAGGACTATTTGAGTTGCCTAATTCATGTATAAGACCATCCTTCCATTGGTTTGCATGCTTACCTTGCGTGCTTGCTTGAACCCTTTGCATGAACATATTGCATAGTCCATGTTACATGCCTAGTTGACATGCTTAGGGTTGCATTTGCATTGTGCATGTTTGACCTCTTGAAGTGGAGTATGATAGAGGTTGAGCACCCTTGTTTGCTTGTTTGCATTGCATGCATTTGAAATCAAAGTTGCACTCTTGGTTCTTTGGGCCATCATGCATGGAAATGCGTGATTGATGGTCCGGGAATCGAGGCACATGCCCCATTGAGTCAAAAACATGATAAGGAGTGTGTGTAGTGCATAATACCTTGAATCACATTGCCATGCATGTTGTTGTCCTCTACTGCTGTGAGTTGCAGGTTTTGCAGGCATTTAGTGCCGGCCGGCAGTGTTTAGTGCGACCGGCAGTAAACAAGCTGCCGACTGATGAATTTTGTGCCGGTGGCCTCCTCCTTCAGCCGGTGGTGCTCTACCCCAGCCGGTGGTACTCCCCAGTGCCCTAAGAGGTACTTCTGGGACTTTGGCAATTTTCTGAGGAGAAGAGCAGAGGAAACAGAGGCAATCTGTGCATGGCAGTGCGGTTCCGAGCCAGTCCCGAGCGCGTGTTGCATCCGGTCCTCATCCTGAGGCGGTTTACTGCTTTAATTAGATTAATTAATTTATTTGATTAATTTAGTGAAATTTGTAATATTTTAATTAGCTTGCGTAGTTAATTAATTTGTATATTCTTTCGGTCCCTCCGAGCGAGGGCAAAGTTGTAATAAGTGTGTGTGAGTGGGTGTATGTCTTCCAATCCCCATTTCTTTCTCCCTTTTATTTACCCGCTTATGTTGGTAGATTAGGGCACATTCAAATTAGCATACCTTATGCAATGCATGTGTGCATTCATGCATTTGTTTACATGTATCGGGCTCAGCACATCATGCAAACCGCATCGTACTTTCAATTCCAAATTGAATACGTGATAGTTGTTGCATCTCATGTGCCATGTTTAGGGTTAGCCGAGCCTGTTTAGATTACACCCCTGTATGTGATGCATTAGCCATTTAACATGAACTAGGTCATGCATGTTTTGCTAACTAGTTCATTGTTTTCGGCACGGAGTACGATGTAAGTACTTTACGCTTTAGCATACCACATGCGTGTGAATGCTGCCATGACAGTATGCTTACCATGCGGCTAAGTGCTTATGTGAGATAAACTGCTTGAATGCCTGTGGGTGGAGGTTGGATTGCTTGAGTTGGAATAACTCATTGAGATCCGTATTTTAGCCTACTTGCGAGTAGCAAATTCCGAAACATTTTTAAAACAAACGGATATGCAATGTTTGTTTCCAAATTAGGCAATCTAGTCTATACTTGTTTGCTGCGCGCATAACATAGTAATTCTAGGTTAATAATTGGGATAAGAACGCATAATGTTTTCAAAATCGGATATCACGGTTAGTAGAGGCCGGTCTTCGGACCGGGCGAAAGGGGGTGCTCACAGCTGACCTTCCCCGATCGTACCCAAGCTCCCGAGCCAAGACATTTGGTGATGACGGACACGTGGCCTTCGGCACTGAGTCAGGGTTTCCTAAATTTCCCATTTTAAAATATTTAGGTGGCGACTCTGTAATCTGGCAAAGCAGTCCATGTTTGGCACTACTTTTCAAAAAATCTGTTTTTCTTCAAAACAATTTGCCAGAGTTGGACTCTTTGGTTCAGATTTAGAACCGCAATCCAAACAAAAACGGGGGAGTCCGAACTGTAGAGTGGAGCCCACGGGCGCGTCTACAGTCATACTCGCCAATGAGCCCAAACCCATTTTTTTCATTCCTAAATCTTCTGATCTGAGCAAAAGGAACAAAATCCTTAACGAGATGGAAAGTTTACTTGATCTTGATAAGGTCAAGCTTGATGAAGCAGTGATGCCAACACTGATGGATGGAATGACGAACCTCAGTCTCAACTAGGGAAATTATCGAGAGCACTTGGAAAGGAGCTTCTGAATTAGGGGGCATGGTGTGAAAAAGCAATTGCTTTGGTCAAGAAGATGTGTAGGGACAATGTAATTTTGAGGATCAATCTGTGAGATCCTACCGGGTGTTGATGATTGTATTGTCAAACTGAAGGCAGATTTGGACCCTCCTGTGGGCTACTTGTAGTTTTTTTTGAATTCTGCCCATGGACTTGGAGAGTGAAAACCCCTTTTGTTTCTAGGGTACTGATTTTGTTGTGAGTTGTGTCTTGTAAATATATTTTGTGAGTTTTATTTTCTGTCTTTTCTTGCATTGTTGCGTCAGTTGAGTCTTCCTTTGAGTCACTTGCGTATACCCTCGGGTCTTTGTTTTGGTGCTTTAATAATAAGAAAGCGGGAGTCAAGTTTTTTATCATTTTGTTGTACCTATAGGAATGCATGTGTGACCTTTTACAAATAGAAAAGGGCTTTGAATTTGTTTTTGAATTTGTTTCTTGAATGAGATTATGTTAATAAGCTTGAGTATTGAGAAGCATCCCCTGAATGGTTTGGGTAAATTCTGACTTATCAGCGTAAAGTCATCTATGATTTCAAAATTTTACATTGTTTTTTTTGCAAAACTTGCGAAGATAGGTTCAGAATTGTGCGTGGTATTTTTACATTCTCCTGGGGATTCTCTTCGCCGTTAGGTGATCATTTTGGCAAGCACAAGGTGGCTTTCAGACCTACAAGTACAAGGCGGCTTTTAGACCTCACAAATCATAGAATTTCTCCGCTGGTGTTTTCATTATTTCAAAGAGAAAAGAATAAAAGAAAGCAAAAAGAAAGAGAAAGAAAACAAAAAAAAAAAAAAAAAAAGAGGAAAAAGAAGAAAGGAGAAAAGAAAAGGAAGAAAAGAAAAAAAGGAAAAGAAGTCAACCATCAAGCCAGGGGCATCCATTGGAATAAAATCCAAGCAACTATGAGGAAGGGAACTTCTGTCTGAATTCAGGGAAGCCAATGCAAGGAAGTACTACATTGCGAGAAGAACCAACTCTGAAAATGGAGCGAAAAGAAAGGAAGAAGGACATGCATAAAAGAATGGAGAACCAAGCTGGAATCAAGGCAAAGCCAGCTCCAGTGTTAGGGCAAGAATGACTATTGATCAAATTCACTACAAGTGTTGTAACACTAACCTTGAGAGGCTTGCTAGGCCAAAAACCCGGAAGGGCGACCTAAGCAAAAGTTAGAGCATGAAAAATGAGAAATTAAAAAAAATAGCTCGCAAGATTGAAAACCCCAAAGGGGCAACTTTGGCAAAAGTTAGAGCTCAAAAGGAGAGTGTTAATACCTGAGTCAACCTCAGCCATGAACTACGTTGACCTGATTCCCATTCTTGGGATACGTAGGCAACTTCATCCTGAAGTTTGGTCTCAACCATATCTATCTTATTCATCTCAACCTGATCATCTTGCCCAATTCACGTCGTCAACTTCGCATCAATCCATGAGCTACATCGACTCCTGTGCATATCACATACTTATGTTAGGTAAGAAAGAACTAGCTTGAATCAACAAGTGTAGCAATTTTCAATACTTGAACTTATTAGTAGAATCTCTATTTTGAGCACAAAAAAAGGAATTGAAACTCGAGTTTTTGCGAAATTAATTTCTAAAAGGGAACATAAGTAAAACTAGGGGCACTATGAATGATTAGTTACCTTGAGTCTTTTTATGCTTTTGGGTCAGTTGTGAATTCAATTGTGTCGTGCCTGGTATTTTTTTCAGTATGCGCTCTTCATCGAGTCAACATAACGTGTCTGTCGCTCAAAAGCGCTATTCATCGAGTCACCATAGCATGTATGTCTCTCAAAAGCACTCTTTATCGAGTCATCATAGCATGTCTATCACTCAAAATTCAACAGAGTGGCATGGTCAAAAGTCCATACACGAATGTTCGCTCCAAACTCGAAAACAAGTCCATGTGTGAAATTCATAAATAAACTAAGAATGCCCATACAAGGGGCAACGCATTCATGATTAGTGTATCTGAGGAATCTGTCACTACTTCAGAGGGGACTGGAGTAAGTTCTCAACATGCTGGAGCAGAAGAGAAACATGAGTCTGATGGGTTAACAACTGTTCTAGGATCTGATGGTCCCCATTGCACGTGCTTGCATAATCTTGAAAATAGTAGCCAGTGGCTGGACACTAGGGGCAATTTTTAGTACATCTAATCGGGCCATCCATCCATCGAACAAAGGGTATGAACCCAACGAGTGGCCAATAGGTGGACACTAGGGGCGATTTTCAGTGTATTTGATTGGGCCATCAATTGAACAAGGGGCATGAACCTAACCTTTCTCTCCATCCGCTCAGAGCCATTTGTTGGGCACTTTTCCTTGGGTGGGCTCACCCCCATGATGATTCCGATATGATTCAGCTTTCGAAAGTTGTCTTCGACCATTTCAAGACTCTTTGGGGATTGCTATCTTCTCTCTGATTAATACATGTGTTTTGGATTATGCATGCATGCTCATAAACTCTAGTTGGGTTGAACTGTGCGATTGGTTGCTCTTGCTCGACTTTGTTCTGCACTTAACAGAGTTTTGTCGAGTTGTTTCTCTCTGTGTTACATTTTAATGAGTTGTGGCAAGTTGTCCTACACTCATTCTGCATACCTTTCAAATTGTATCGCACTATTTTGTGCACCTACATCGCATTATCTTGTGCATTGCATCGTACTGTCTTGTGCATTTCATCTTACATCGCACTACATTTCATCTTACATCGCACTGTCTTGTGCATTTCATCTTACATCGCACTATCTTGTGCATTGCATAGCACTGTCTTGTGCATTTCACATTACATCGCACTATCTTGTGCATTGCATAGCACTGTCTTGTGCATTTCATTTTACATCGCACTATCTTGTGCATTACATCGCACTGTCTTGTGCATTTCATTCTACATCGCACTATTTTGTGCATTGCATCGCACTATCTTGTGCATTTTACCCTACATCGCACTGTTTTGTGCATTACATCACATTGTCTTGTGCATTTCATCTTACATCGCATTACCTTGTGCATTACATAGCACTATCTTGTGCATTTCATCTTACATCGCACTATATTGTGCATTGCATAGCACTGTCTTGTGCATTTGATCTTACATTGCACTATTTTGTGCATTACATAGCACTATCTTGTGCATTTCAGCGCACTATCTTGTGCATTTCATCTTACGTCGCACTATTTTGTGCATTGTATTTTGTATAACATTATTTTGTGCATTCACCCTCACTTGCACTGTCTTGTGCACCTTGTATCCTTGCATCACACTATCTTGTGCACTCAAGGGGTCTAAGAGACCTTAAATCCTCTGAAGGTGCAATTCCTTTGGTGTTTATCGTGCCCGAATGACTTCCGGCAGTCTGGTATAGCCACATGACTGTGTTTGTAGTGAGTTCCTAAGAGACCAACTGAGACGGTGGAAACTAAAGTTCGAGTGACCGAGACCTAGAATGCAAAGGTTCAGAATTTTCGAGACTAAAGTCTGGTTTAAATACCCAGGGGTGTATCCTTAGCTTGAAATCTGTATGGCAACCACATAGGTTAAGGTAGCTTCTATGCCACCTCAATTCTGGATACTGTACCAACCCAGTCTATCACCCTATTGGAGAATAGGGAAAGTTGCGAACATAGCTAGGGAGAAGAGTACTACTTGTGGTTTGGAAGCGCAAGATGAAGGAAGAAGTCTTGAAACCAAGAAGATGCGGAAGATCCCCAGCAGCATGAAGTGAGTAATTGCCAATTGCCCCTGCCAGGTACTTATTAAGGCACCACTTCCTAGCTACTACATCATATCCATTATTACCTATTGCATCTATCTCATTTATCTACTACATTATCCATTACATCCATTACATCACACTATTTTATTACCTGCATCCTTTGCATGTTAAGCTTAGTTTGGCATGTGCTCATACATTTCCCTCGTTGAAACATGGTTCTGTCATGTGTAAGTGCCCATGCTGCGCTGACGCCAGTATTGAGGGTGTCGACACCTTTTCTATGTTAGACGTGGTTTGTTTTGTGTTCATACCTTTTCTAGGTAAGACATGGTTCGGCCTGCACCCCTTATTCACTTCATCCATTGCATTCATTGCATTGTACATTGTCTTGTTGCATTCAGTATTTAGGATCATTTTCTTTCCCCAGCAAAAAATAATAAAGCGTATAAATAACAGAAAATCGGACAGCATAACGGCATAAAATAAAAAACACACAACACACGGTTGGGATTATAATATATAGCCATAACCCGGGTACACTGTTTCTCAAACACTGATCAATGTTTCTGAATTTCTGACCCAAAGTCTAAATCGGATATCCACAGATGACTGATTCTCAACAACACTGATACTGATGCCCTCGGGCCGGATACCCAAACTTGTAAACTGATATATGCGTTCCCTGCAGAGATACACTCTAAAAGCACATAGCATGTAAGAGGGAGCCAATACACCCCTATGTTGGGGTAGGGTTTCCCTGTCCTATTTTGTCAGGAGCTAGGGTTCCACTACGCACACAGCGGTTTCAAACAACCTATATCGGGTAAAGCAACCTGTCCTAGTTTGGAATGGTCACTATGGATCCGAATATGCACTAGGTCGAATGGTCAAAAAGGGTGCCCCGGTAAAACCGGGGTTTGTGTTCCCATACTGGCAGAGCCCGCAACCGGTCAGCCTTATGGTCATGCCTTGACAAGGCAAGCCTCCAGCAAACCGCTCAGGAATAGCAGATGGCCAACACGGTGTTCCTAGGCGCACCAATGCAAATGCAATGCAAAGAGACACATAAATGAAATCAAAACGGGATATCATGAGTTCGAGTCAAGCTCTCTAAAAAATCCCCAGCAGAGTCGCCAGAAACTGTAGCACGTCCGCGGGGGACCTCGGCTACAGTTCGGACTCGATTACTTTGTGTCGCGGTTCTAAATCTGAACCAAAGAGTCCAACTCTGGCAAATCGTTTTGAGAAAAACAGATTTTTGAAAAAGTAGTGCCAAACATGGACTGCTTTGCCAGATTACAGAGTCGCCACCTAAATATTTTTAAAATGGGGAATTTAGGAAACCCTGACTCGGTGCCGAAGGCCACGTGTCCGTCATCACCAAAGTGACTTGGCTCGGGAGCTTGGGTACGATCGGGGAAGGTCAGCTATGAGCACCCCCTTTCGCCCGGTCCGAAGACCGGCCTCTACTAACCATGATATCCAATTTTGAAAACTTTATGCGTTCTTATTCCGATTATTAACCTAGAATTACTATGTGATGCGCACAACACAAAAGTATAGACTAGATTGCCTAACTCGGAAATAAACATTGCATATCCGTTTTGTCTCGAAAAACGTGTTGGTTTTTTTGCTACTCGCAAGTAGGCTAAAATACGGATTTCAATGAATTGTTCCAACTCACGTAATCCAACCTCCACCCACAGGCATTCAAACAGTTTATCTCATGTAAGCATTTAGCCGCATGGTAAGCATACTGTCATGGCAACATTCACACGCATGTGGTATGCTAAAGCGTAAATACTTACATCGTACTCCGTGCCAAAACAAGAAACCAGGTTAGCAAACATGCATGACCTAGTTCATGTTAAGTGGCTAATGCAACACAGGCATAGATGCAATCTAGAGTAGGCTCGGCTAACCCTAAACATGGCATGTGAAATGTGCGAATAGCACGTATTCAATTTGGAATTTGAAAATTGCAATGCAGTTTGTATGATGTACGAGCCCGGTGCATGTAAACAAATGCATGAATGCACGCATGCATTGCATAAGGTATGCTAAATTAGACGTGCCCTAATCTACCATCGTAAGTAGGTAAATAAAAGGGATAGAAAGAAGTGGAGGTTTGGAAGACACACACCCACTCACACACACTTATTACATTTTTGCCCTCACTCGGAGGGACCGAATAAATAAATAATACAGACCCGAAAGAAATAAACGAATAAATTAATTATTACAAAATTCTGAATATTAAAATTAAAGCAAATAACTAAAAGAAATGGGGCCTCAGCCCTGCCTTGGGATGTGCGAGTGATGCGTGCTCGATCCGTCTTGCCCGGAAAACCCGTGCCATGGCACTGTTGCTTCTGCTTTTGCGGCACTGTTGCTTCTGCTTTTGCTGCCCTGCCCCTCCCAAAAATTCCCAAAGTTCCATAGTACCTTCCTTACATGCCATTGAATGTCACCGGCTGGAGAGAGAGTTCACCGGCTGTCTATAAATTCCACCGGCCACTTACATGGTTTATCGGCACAAAAATAGTGCCGGTCGGCACTATTTACTGCCGGCCGGCAGAAAGTCCTGCAGCAGACAGATTGACAGCAGCAGCAAGACAGCAATGCATGGCATGGGTTTTGGGGGACATGTAAGCATGGTCATTGCCTCCTATCATGCTTGGGGACTCAAGGAGGTATGACCCTTGGTTCTAGGGCCATCAATGATGCATTTGATGCATGATAGCCTAAGGAACCAAGGTTGCATGTTTTAATTGAAATGCATGCAACACAAAAGATGAAATCCAAAACCTTATCATGTGTTAATCAAAGGTCTTGGTGACTTGAGGATGGAGACAAGTTTCACCACTCAAAGTGTGAACTCCCCTCGATCCTCATGCTCGGCTTGACAATCCCCAAGCCAAACCATGAAATGCAAGTACACAAAAATGGCTCAAATGCTATGCAACCTATCATGTTAAGCATGCAAAGAACTAAAGTATGCAAGGTACAAATGTCATGCAACATGGACCAATTAAGCATGGAACTAGCATATACTCAAGGCTTCATTGACCAATCATGCAACAACCATGTAACGAACATGCAATAATGGACTTAAGCCCTAAAGGGCAGTCCTCAAACTCCCCAAAACAGTGGCAAATCATGCCTCAAAACATGATTAAAATGCTACACAAGCATGCTAGCCATAAGGCCTAAGGCTAAGGCACAAAGTGGGGCATTGAACCACCACTTAACAAGACCAAACATGGCACATGTTAGACAATCAAAACAGGTTTTTCAGCATACAAAATGGCACCCAAATCCCCTCATGGCACCCCCAAAAATGCCCCAAACATGGAAGCATGCACAATGTTCAATCCTAGACATACAAGAGCACACCCTTATGACATGAAATAGGCTACACATGCATGTATGTAAGCATGATTTGGGACTGAAAAAATGACCCTAGATGATGCCAAATCACGGGATCAAGACAAGTTAAGCATGCTAGGAGGCAAAACATACAATGCTTACAAGCCTAAAGTACAAAGCAAACATGTCAAGCATGCCAAGTGTGATCAAAACGGTGGTTTGCAGCCCTTATTCATGGCAAAACAAGACCACCATCCTCAAGATATTAGGCTAAAATATGGAGGCATATGAGGCTAAACACATGGCACATTTGTAAGCAAAATAAAGGCATTACTAAGCTAGCATGAGAAGCATGTTAAAGAATACAAATCCAACCTAAATCAGAGATCAAACAAGACCTAAGACACACACTAAAGCTCTGAAATGAGACCAAGAACAAACTAGCATGCATGCTATACCATGAGCCAAGAACAAAGACCAACAAAGGGCAAGGGGAGAGGGGTGTCCCTCCCCTAAGTGAGGCTTGAAAATAACATCCTCACCACTGAAAACCCACTGGTTTTCAGTGGTGAGAAGGCCAAAGGACACCAAGCAAGCAAGGCCTCCAAGAAAAGGCACAAAAGGACCAAAACAAAGCCTAAAAGTGAGGCTTCACTCAAATGGACAAAAGACCTTAATGAATGTTCTTGAGCAAGTAAAAACAAGACTTTTTTTGTCTTAAATACAAACTCAAAAACACAAAGTAAAGAGGGTAGAAAAGGGTTGCAAGAATGGGGAATATAAAGTGATGTTCTTACCCTTGAAGATCCCTTGAAGAACAAGTGGTGCAGCCACTCTCTAGTGCTCAAAACCAGTCTAAAACCAACACAAATAACCTTCCAAGTCTCTCAAACTCAAGCTAAGGTGTAATGGTGTGTGTAAAGGAGCAAACTAAGACAAAATCACACTTTTTGGCCTTAGATCACACACACAAGGGGAGGGAGATGATGATATAGATATATGACAGAGATATATGTATCTAAGCTCTGGTTTTGACTCTCAAGAAGCTAACCCTGAGCCAAGAGGAGAAGCTCTCCTCTTATAAGCATTGCAAAGCTTGTCAAACAAGCTTGGAAGGAGTGCATCCCCTCCATACACGTGTATGGAGGGGAGGAAAAGCTACAAAGCTGTCTGAAAATATCCCAGAAAGCAAGTGCACAGTAGTCGGCAGGGCAAAATGGTCATTTCGCCAAAAATAGTGCCGACCGGCACAATATAGTGCCGGTGGCAACTCTAGCCAGCCGGTGGCCTCTAGCCCCAGCCGGTGGTGTGTGGGGATGCCTCACAAAGCATTCTCTGCCTTCCCAAGGCAAAACAAAAGTGTTTGGTGCACAACCAGACACAAAACGATCGAGTTCGGAGGTCCTGAGGCAAGGCACGCGAGCCGAGAACTCCGGGAACTCCAAACGAACACAAACATGGATAATCACCGAGTGTTCAAGCGGTGACGTCCAAGTCTTGAGGACGGTCAAAAATGGGGTGTCTACACATGCAATGCGAATGAATAGATACAAGCATACGATATGCTAATTAAAACATGTTCCTAATCTAACCATCAAAAGCGATTAAATAAAAAGCAGAAAGACGTGGGGTTGGAAAACATACACACACACGCACACACACTTATTATAACATTACGCCCTCGCGAAGGAGGGTTCGAATGAATAAGCTAACTAACTAGTTATGCTAATTAAGCTAATTAATTATTACAAATCAAATGAATAACTAGCTAAGCTAATTACTAATTATTACAACACTCTAACTAACTAGCAAACTAATTAATTAATTTACAACACAAACGTGCATGAACTAAGCAGTTAAGACATTTAAACTATGCTGCCACTGCTCCGTCTTAGGAAGTGGAGGATGCCCATGCTCGGTTTTCGCCTGGAAAGACCTCCGTTTTGCTCTTGAAGGCCTCTGTTTGCAGGGTTGAACATTTCCAGAACCTTTCTGCCCCACCTTACCAAATATCATGTTGAGGTTTACATCAGTGGCCTGCCGGCCATGGATGGCTGCTGCCGGCCATCTGCCGGGCAAAAAGGTGTACTGTCGGCCAAAAATGATGCCCTGCTAGCCACTGGTGGTGCATTGCCGGCCATTGATGCATTAAATCACCATGCTGCAATAGAGCACAAATAGAGCAAAAATGAGGTTTTTCCAAGGGTTTGTTTGTACTGTATCCCTCATTATCATCTCAAAATCTCAAAGGAGTGACACATTTGGATCCAAAATCACCAATAAAGTAAGTTCATTGCATGATGGCCAAAGATCCAAGTTGTACAATTTCGATAAATGCACAAATAAGACTCGAAAGATCACCACCATATCATGCATGATCATGGAAAATGGCACATTTCATCACTTTTGAGTATGAAATGCCCCATTTTCCTTGTGTTCAAACTAATATCCAGTTTGAACACATGCAATGCAACACAAAGAGATGCTTATCTTACCTCTTTTACTTGTCAATTTTGTTTACACATTTTAATTACCAAATCATTCCTTAATCACTTAGTCCATTAGTGAGTGTCCTCTAAAGGGAAAGAAAGCTCAAACCAAAGGTTGTTTTAGGCATGAAAAAGATCTCATGCCGTTGGTAATGAACCCCAAAAGGGATTAAACCATTAAGCACAAATATCTCAATTTCATGCTTTAAACAAGCAAATGGTTTAAACCACTTTCAAAACAAAAATAAAACCAAGAAAGGGGGGAGGTTACAGATATGATTAGGTGTTGAAAATGAGTACTAAAAGCACTAAAATATGCAACCAACTCAAACCAATGATAGTTAAAGCTTTAAAACACTAAGCTAGTGAAGGAATTAACACTACAACTATGCCAAACAAGACTCAAACAAACTAACCAGCCCAAAACAAAGCTAAAACAGGTTATTTCAGAGGCTAAAACATGCTGGATTTAAGCTAAGTTAAGCTAGAAAAACATGCTAACATATGAAGCTAACTAGGCATGCAAACAAGACACAAGGAGGGGAGGCTAACCCCTCTAATTTTAGACTTCAAAATAAGTTTTTTGCCAATGGTTAAAAGAACCAAAAGAATTGATTTGAAAGTGATGAACAAAGGCACAAAAACCTTTACAACCAAAGAAGCAAGAAGGGTGAACCACCCCTTAACTGAAAATGGCCTCAAGCCACCATTTTTAAGCCATAAAAATAGAGCTTTTACAATTCAAAACCAGCCTCAAAACAGTTGAAAGAAGATAGAAAAACAAGTATTAAAAGCAAGCTAACAAGACTAGTATTCTACCTCTTGAAACAAAGAACACTTTTAAACACAAGTTCAAGCTAAAACCACCTTCAAGAGCTCCAAGAAGGACCCAAGTAACCTCAACTCAAAGGTGAGAGGATTTGGTTTAGGAGATGTAAGCTAAAGTGTAGAGAAACTAAGCAAATACACACAAATTTGCAAGAGAGAGAGAGAGAGAAATCTAGAGGGAGAAAATTTTATGTCTCAAATTTTTTTAACCCCCACACATGAGAGAGAGGGGTCCTATATATAGAAAACACAAAATTTCCTCACAAACATCCAGCCATACACATGTTGAAAGATGCATGAATCTGTGCAAACAGCTGGCACAAAATATCACAAAATATATACAGGAAACACTGGTGGCCGGCAAGGCTTCATTGATGGCCGACAGGGCACATCAATGGCTGGCAAACAAGAAGTGGTGGTTGGCAACCTTTAAGGATGGCTGACAGGCCATCTGAAACTTCATGCTGAAAAGACCTAGGCATGGTCCAAAGATGAGACAAAATGGATACAAGGTTTGAAATGCTCAAACTTGTGGCATTCCGCTGAGGACTTTGAGCGCTTGGCAAGCAATCAAACTCGTCAACGGATGTACCTGCAAGAACATCCAAGTCTTAAAGGGCCGTAAAAAATGGGGTGTCTACAATGACATAGAAGGAATGAAGGACAAACAGAGTTTAAAAATGCTCTATCTACATTGATTTCACCCCAGAGCACAGAAACAGAGCTTTGCACAAAATGAGGTCGTGTCGCCATGAGGTCATGTCGCGTCTGTGCACGCCGCCTGACAAACATGTCGTCCAAGGCATTTCATTATGGTTTACCGCTTTTTTGAATTTTTAACAAAAACTCTTACTCTCTCTTTGCCTCTTTAGTTTTTATTCTTGCATTCTCGCACTCTCCCTCAAAGTTTTCTCTGTCTACTAAATTTTCCTCAAACCGCCATTGTTGCCCTTTCGAGTTTTCTACGATCACCTGAGTACTACTTCCGGTGAGCACCTTACCTTTGGGTGCTAGTCAATATCATCGTTTGACTCTCAGCGAACTTCTCTCCCTTAGCCTTATTTAGTAAGTCCATGATTTTGTTTTCTGTAGTTTCAGTCTCTAATTTTTATTTTGCTTCAAATCTGCCATCTATGTATATTATTTGTTCCTATTCTGTCTCTATCTCCATGTTTTGACCTTCGTGAATCGCATCACAACTTGTTCCTGAATTCAAATGTGTGCGTATTGCTTCTGGTCTTTGTACATTGCCTTACACACACTTTACTTAGTGTTCTGCAAATTGATGACTTTCCTTATTCTTGAATCTTGGCCGCTTTCTTGATTTCTGAATCATGCTCTTCTTCTTTTTTTTCTTGTTGTATTTCCAGATTTTTGCCTTCAATTTTTGTACCTGTAGTTTCTAGGTTTGGGATTTGCTTTAGAAGTTTGTTCTTTAGGAAAATCGAAACAAAAACCCTCTTAGACTTCAAGAACCCTTGCACCAGTGCCTGATTAGGATTAAGCTAAGGTCTTTAAACCCTTACCAAATATTCTTTCCCTAAATTTCATACCAATCTTAACTAGCCGACATTATGGGTATGTTCAAGTGGAGAGTAGATACCCCAGAAAAGATAGAGCATTTTTGTCAAGAGTTCTCCATCCCAGTCGATGTTCAACTCAGATTGGCTAGGGAGGAGGACTCCATCATACCTAATGGGGACTTCATGCCCTTCCCAGTAGTTGCTTTCATTGAGTGTGGACTCCGGTTTCCCCTAGACACTCTCTTTAGGGAGGTCCTTCACTACTATAAGCTTAACCCTATGCAGCTGGCCATCAACTCATACAGAGTTATCAACGGCATAATTGAACTAGCACATCGAGAAAAAGCTAAGATCACTTTAGCCGACATCCAATTCTGCAATACCATGTATGGCCTTAAGTCTGAAAAAGGCTACATATACTACCTTAAACCTAGATCCACCGTCTTCAAACTAATAACTGACCTCCCAGACTCCAACAAGGGTGCTAGAGATGATTACTTCATCGTCTCAAGCAACTGGGAGTTTGCACCTAATGATGATCTTTATCTCTATCTTCTGAGCCGAACAGTTTTTAAAGAGGGTGATGGTAAGAATGAGTCATCCTTCTGTAATTTCATTTTGGTTAAAGTTTGCCAACTCTCTCATCTCTACTAATGTTTGCTTTTTGTTTTTTGCAGTTCTTCCCTAACCAGCCAAGGGATTTCGGCAATCATACGTCCCCAGCCAAGATCTAAAGAAACTTTTGGATCTTTCTGTGCAGAAATGCAAAGCCCCTCTTCTATTGAATTATATACCAACATACAAATCGGTTTTGTCTGATGTCCCTCGCAGAAGTCAAACTCCACCGTCTGCCTCAACCCCACCAGTCGCTTCTTCTCCTAAAACTGATCAAGTTTCCTCTTCAGATCCTGTTGAGCTGCCATCAACTTCTGCCCCCCAACTCATCCTGATATCACAACGCCGACGCCAACATCGAGCTTTACCAAATGTCCCTACTGGTAGAACCCGAAGCCGCAGATGACGAGATTTTGAAGAATCAGCGTTTAACCCAGCAAACCCACCAATCGCTCTGCCAGCAATTCATTTTGGCACCAAAATCACCGTTGCTGCAACCGCCAAAGAAATGGGCCGTAGCAAAGCCGTTGTGGAGGACCTCTTGGCCAACTTTCCAGGAGTTGTCTCCGTTCAGTCTTCCCCGTCTCAATCCCAAATCCCACCAAAGCCAAAAAGGGTGAAGAGGGCTAAGACAAAAGCCTTTGTCACCCATGTTGATACTGATGATACCCTGCCAATTTCAAAATTGGCCGAAGCTGAGAAGAGTGCCTCCAACACGAAAAAGAGGCTTGCCGAAGACCAGCCGTCCGACACCTCACGTTCAAAGAAGCCGAGGTCCCAAGAGGCTGTAAGCCGAAGCTCTTTCAAAGCCGATGACCCCTGGGCTCCTGCCATTACGATTGGTAATCAACCAATCAAAGTCGGCGACAGTGCCATCGACAACATTGAGGTCGGCGTCGCTCTTTCTACCGCTGTCCTTCTGCCAACTGATCTAAATCGTATGGCCAAGGTCACTGAGTATGAAAATTTTGCCTTAATGATGCAGCACTCCGTTCTAGTAAGTCTTCAACTCTTAGTACCTTTTTAGCTTTTATTTTAAGTTCTTCATACTGCAAAAAATTTACTAACTGGTTCACTTGTTTTCTTCTAGACGATCCAACACGCTCATTCCTTTGCAGTGAAAGCCGAGGACATGAAGAAAGAATTGGTCCGCAAGACCAAAGAGGCTGTTGGCTTCCTCGTTTCCCTTAATAATGCCGAGGCAAAAATGAAGATGCTGCTGGATCAAGCTAAGGCTGCCAAAAAAGCTCAAGATCAAGCTGAAGAAAAGGCGGAGGCTACCGACGCCGAGGCCGTGGCCGAGGTTCTCAAAGCCTAGGCCAAGGAGGCTTAAGCAAAAACTGCCGAAGCCCAAGCAGAGCTTCGGGATGCCTTGGCCACGAAAAAGGCCGAAATCAACGCCGTCGATGAGAAGGCTTTCTCAGAGGGGCAAGTTGCTGCCCGTGATGCATACAAGGCCCAGGTTACCCAAGCTTGTAACTGAGGCTTTCTTCTCGGCTGGTCGGCGGCCCTAAACAAACTGTTCGTCCTTGGGGACTCTCCTTTCCGAGATACCAACCAAATTCAATTGCCATTTCCTCCAGCTCCTTAAAATTTTGAGGACAAAGTTGAGAATGAGGACCCCGAGGCTGATGATATTGATAAAGAGAAGGCTGCTATTGGGGCCAAGTCCCCTGCTCTGAATGAGTAAGTCTTGGACTTGACTCAAGATGATGAGGACGAGATCTCCAAAAGCACCTCTCCTAAGAAAGCGACATCTGAGGCCGAAATCCAAGTGGCTGAAAAGAGCTTGGATCAGACTCTACTTGAGATAGATGACGAGATAGCGACAGAGAAGGAATCCTTACTGCTAACCGAAGCCGACACAACGCCAACAACCGAGGTTGAGCAATCTGACATAAATGCCAATGGTTCCAGTACTTAGGGTTTTCTTTGTTTGTTTGTTTGTTTTTTTGTACTCTGAACTTCTCTTTCAATTGTAATTTTTGTATTTTGGACAAGTAATCTCTCAAGTCAGGTCGAAGTGCCTCTTGTCTTTAAAACAACTTCTTTTACGAATGTATGGTTTTTCTTTTGGCTAAGTGTTAAATGCTCTTTTCATACATGTCCATTACTTTCTTTTTTGCATTTCTTTAAAGTATATCTTAACTGTATAATAACTTCAGGGTAAAATACCTAGGACATAAACCTTGACTGTTTGCCTCGGCCAACCATTGGAATACCTCGGCTAACACTTAAAAATATTAAAATATTTTTACAGGTGTTATTCAGTCTAGCATTGCTTTTCTACCTCCATATGTTGCCTTCTATTAAGACTTCACCCTTTCCAAGCTTTGACAGCCCGGTTAGTTACATCGGGTAAGACGTATCTCGGATACTTCATGTATAATTACCTCGGCCAACTCCAACTTGTAAATTTTTCTGAAATTTCAGCAAGTGTTAAGCCCATTCTAAAAATTCCAATAAATGCCAAGCTCTTAGGTTTATTTATCATTCCTACTCCTTACCCCTTAATATGAACCTAAGTTCCACTTAAGTTCACATTAAACGTGTGTCTATGGTTTTTCGCCGAAGTCATATTCAAACAAAGATTTCCTGAGGTGTTTCAACCTCGGTTTCTCTATTAATGAACTTAGTTCTCTTCTGAGTTTGACTCTGCCGATATGGCAAGTCCAGGTTAATTTCAACTTAGTTCAACTCCATTATATGCAAGTATAATTCAACTCTGCCATATAATGAGTCTAAGTTATTCTAAGTTATTCTTCATGTTTCATTTAGAAACATCGCCAACTTAGTTCAACTCCATTATATGCAAGTATAATTCAACTCTACCATATAATAAGTCTAAGTTATTCATCATGGTTCATTCAGAAACATCACCAACTTAGTTCAACTCTATTATATGCAAGTATAATTCAACTCTGTCATATAATAAGTCTAAGTTATTCATCATGTTTCATTTAGAAACATCGCCAACTTAGTTCAACTCTATTATATGCAAGTGTAATTCAACTCTGCTATATAATAAGTCTAAGTTATTCATCATGTTTCATTTAGAAACATCACCATGGGACTGGTTAATCCCATCATACAAATTTCAAATTCATCAAACTAAAATCTTATTATTACTTCGGCTAATAAAACTAAGACATAAACTTCGAAAAACCAAAAATCTAATGATAAAAAAACTTCAAGTTGCAAGTGTTCCAGGGTCTTGGCAACTCTTTGCCATCATTGTCTTCAAGCCGATATGCCCTATTGCCGGGGACCGAGATAATTCTATAAGACCCCTCCCAATTTGGGCTAGGATCCTTCTTGTTGCCGACTACTTTCCTTAGCACAAGGTCCCCAACTTTGAACTCTTTTGGGTTAACTTTCTTGTTGTAAACTCTAGCAAGTTGTTACTGGTATGCCCCCAGCCGAATTGCTTCTCTCTCTTTTCTCCTCCAATAGGTCTAGATCTCAGGCTAGAAATGCCTTATTAGTATCATTTTCCACTCCCTAGGTTTTGGTCCCTGAAATGTCGACTTTTGGTGGGATAACTGCTTTAGTGCCATAAGTCATGGCAAATGGAGACTCCCCCGTTGATTTTCTCGGCGTGGTCCGATATGCCTATAGTACATTGGGCAACTCTTCCACCCATTTTCCCTTGGCTGCTTCCAGTCTCTTTTTGATCCCATCCAAGATAGTCTTATTAGATGCTTCTGCCTGACCATTACTCTAAGGGAAACTTGGAGTAGAGTAGTAGTTCTTGATTTTGTACTTTGCACAGAAGCTTTTGATTAACTTACTGTCAAACTGTGTGTCATTGTCTGCTATTATTGCCCTTAGAATCCCAAACCTGGTGATGATGTTCTTCTATATGAAGCTCTTTACATCAATATCTCAAATCTTCGCAAGGGGCTCAGTTTTTACCCACTTTGTGAAGTAATTAGTTGCTACTAGCAGGAACTTTCTCTGTCCAATTTCTTGGGGTAGTTGTCCAACAAGATCCATGCTCCACTGGGCAAATGGCCAAAGGCTGGACACAGGGTTCAAATCTGCTGCTGCTTGATGTATCAAATGTGCCAACCTCTGACACTTCTCGTACCTTCTGACGTAGGTTTCAGCATCTTTCTGCATGTAGGGCCACCAGTATCCCTGAGTAATAGCCCTATAAGCAAGTGATCTGCCCCCAACATGGCTACCACATACCCCTTTATGTATTTCATACAAAAAGTCTTCAACTTGGGAGGGTTGCACACACCTCAAAAGGGGGCCAGTAAAAGACCTTCTATAGAGATGTCCTTCTGTTGTTAGGCTAAACCTTGCCGACTTCAGTCTAGTCTTATGTACATCTTTGCAATCATCTGGCAGCTTTCTGTCCCTAAGAAACATCACTATTGCATCCATCCAACTTGGACCCATCTCTACACACATTGCTTCATACTCTGTGATTAGTGGTTCCACACTTGGGCCTAATAAATAATCAACCATTATTGTCCTTGTCTCCCCTGATTTTATTGCACTAGTCAGGTTAGCCAAGGCATCGGCATGGCTGTTACCATCTCGGCTAACCTGCTGTAGTCGGCAATCCTGAAATAAGGCTAACAGTCTAACAACTTCTTTGACATAGGTTATCGTTCTTTCATCTCGGGTTGCATACTCGCCTGTTGCCTGGTTCACAATAAGTTGGGAGTCACAGAAGGCTACCACATCGTCGGCTTCCATTGCTGCTGCTAACTTCAACCTTGTGATTAGTGCCTCATATTCTGCTTCATTGTTTGAGGCTTTGAACCCCAAACGGATAGATTATTCTAGCATTCACCTATCTGGTGATACCAACACTACTCCTGCCCCCGCTCCTTGACGGTTTGAACTCCCATAAACAAACAGGCGGAAGAAGTTGCCGATGTAGATGTCGCAGGGCTTGGGTTTTTCTTCTTTCTTCTATTCTGCCATGGGGTTTTTCATTCCCAACTGGGTCTCTTCTTGTTCCCTTGGACACCCTAAGCTGCAGCTCACCGAAGCCCGCCGTAGGATAACACCAGATGTGAACTCGACCACAAAGTCGGCCAGAACCTAGCCTTTGATTGTCGTTCTGGGTCAAAACTCTAAGTCATATTGGCCCAATACCACTGCCCACCTGGCTACCCTGCCTGTTAGATCTCCTTACTGTAACAGGGACTTCAAGGGATGCTCAGTCAACACCACAATCTTGTGGGCTTGAAAATAATGATTCAACTTTTTGGAAGCCATCACTAAGGCTAGTGTCATTTTCTCCAGGGGCAAGTACCTAGTCTCTGTGCCTGCTAGGGTTTTACTCACGTAATATACTGTCATTTGTTCTCCCTTCTCTTCTCTGATTACCACTGCACTCATTGCATGCTCTGAAACCGCCAAGTATAAGAACAGTTCCTCTCCAGGTACTGGATTTGAAGAACTTGAGTTGTGGTCAGGTATTTTTTCAAGTTGGCCAAGGCGACTTCGTACTCCTCTGTCCACAAAAAATCTGTGGCCTTTTTCAGTAAACTAAAAAATGGTTTACACTTATCTAAACTGCTGCTTATAAACCTATTCAGGGTTGCGGTCCTTCCTGTCAGCATCTGTACTTGTTCTGCCGGTGTTGGGCTCTTTAAGTCAAGAATGGCCTTGATTTGATCTGGGCTTGCCTCAATGCCCTTTCTAGTAACCAGGTATCCTAGAAACTTATCAGACCCAACTCCAAATGCACATTTTGAAGCATTAAGTCGGAGCCAATATGTTCTTAGAATATCGAAAACTGCCTTCAAGTCAACTAGGTGATTCTCAGGCTCTTTGGTCTTCATGACCATGTCATCAATGTATACTTCCACCATTTTGCCAATCAGATGTCTGAACATCTTGGTCACCAACCTCTGGTAGGTTGCTCCTACATTTTTCAACCCGAAAGGCATCATTCTGTAGCAATACAGCCCTTTTGGGGTGATAAATGTAGTCTTCTCCTTATCGGGCAGGTACATTGCTATCTAATGGTACCTTTTGTTTATGTCTAGGAAGCTCATCCTTCCATGTCTTGAAGTGGCATCCACTAATTGATCGATCTTGGAGAGTGGGAAACTGTCTTTAGGACAAGCCTTACTCAGGCTGGTGAAGTCCATACAGACCCTCCACTTCCTATTCTTCTTTTTCACAACAACTGTGTTTGACAACCAAGTTAGATAGTTTACCTCTCGAATGACTCTGGCCTCCAACAATTTGTCCACTTCCTCCTCTACTGCCTTCACATGAACCAACGTCGGCCTCCTTGCTCACTGAATGACGGGTTTAGCCGACCTGTCTACATTTACTCTATGGCAAGTGACCTCGGGATCAATGCCAGGCATCTCGTTTGGTGTCCAAGCAAACGCCTCTATGTTTGCTCGTAAGAATGACTCTAACTCCCTCTCCTCCTCCTCAGCCATTCCTGAGCCAAGAATGAAGAAGCGCTCTTCATCACCTTGTTAGACCAGAATTTTCTTTAAGGCTTCCTTGCTTTTGTCGACCGGCTCTTTGCCGACATCATCCAGGACCTCCATGTCCTCGTCCTCGTCCTCAATTTCTACTATTTTTGCCTCTCGTACATTGCTGGTGGATTTCATTGTTTCCATGGAGCAATTCTTTACCTGCACTTGATCCCCTCTGACTTCCTCAATTCCATGCTCTATTAGGAACCGCAATAGCTGGTGCAATGTTGAGGGGACAACCCTCACTGCATACAACCATGGCCTTCCCAAGATAACATTGTAAGGGGAGAGGGTGTCAATTACTGTGAACTCTGTACTTACCTTCTTGGTGTCTGCCTATACCTCCAAATTTATTGCTTCTAGGGGTCATGTCGGCATTCCATTAAACGCAACCATTGGGCTGTTGGACTGCTCCAAATCATCTCGGTAAAGGCCGAGCTCCTTGTAACATCTGACATACATGATGTCACAAGAGCTGCCTTGGTCAATTAGAATGCGCCTTACCTGGTATTCTCCAATCTTGAGGGTTACTATTAGAGCATCGTTGTGTGGATGCTGCACTATGTCTAGGTCGGCTTACGTAAAGGACACCATTGGTCCCTGGTACTCGTCTATCATAAGCCTCTTTTGCTGGACCTGATACACATGTTGTAAGTGTTTTACCCTCTGAGTCTCCCTACGTACCTCGTTCTCATTGACTCTCAAGTGAATCATATTAATCATTCGAGGTTCGTTTGCTTGAGGTTGTGGTGCTGGTAGAGGTGGTGCTACCGGTGCCTGGGGCAGCCTTGCTTGCTCTTCCCTCATTCTGACTTCATCTACTAGGTCCCTTAAGTGACCTTGTCTAACCAGATCTTCCAGATGCGTCTTCATGGCTCTGCACTCCTGAGTCAGGTGCCTATCCTCATTGTGGTAAGCACAGTGCTTCCCAAGGCTTCTTCCCATAAATTCGCCAGGAATCTTCTCTGATGCTCTATATACGGCTAGTTCCTGATCCCTTTCAAGACTTATAAACTGGGATCCAGAACACAATGGTGACTGCCTGTGTAGCCCTCAGTCCTGTTTATTGTTTATTAAAATTTGTATTACCTTGGCCTCACTTTGGCGAGTCGTTCCTCTTCTCTTGCTTTGACGCCTTCGTTCTTAGCGTATCCTATTTGGCTCTCGCATATTTCTCAATCCTGGCCATGAGCTCCTCTATACTCTTCGGCAGAGTCTTTACCAGTGACTTTAAAAGCATGCAGTCATCCTCCAGGCCATTCTTAAAAGATACGACCGTCAACTCCTGGTTGAACCCTGGTATTCAGTTAAACACCTCATAATACATTTTGGCATAAGCCCTGAGGCTTTCACCCTCGCCAATTTTCAAAGCCATTAGGGAGTCTACCCTCAATGGTTGCAATTTGTTTATAACAAACCTAGCCACAAACATCTCGGTCAGGTCTTCCCAACTCTTCACAGTTCCTTTCGGCAACTTGTGAAACTAATCCGACGCGATTTCCCCAAAGGATGAGGGGAACACCTTGCATAGCAGCGGTTCGTTCTCGGTGCATAGTGCCATTGAATTTAGGTACAAGATGACGTAAAAGATTAGATCGGACTTACTGTCATATAGTTGGAACCTTGGCATATGAAACCTTTTTGGGGCCTCAAACTTGTCCAATTCTACTGAGAACGGCGTCCTCGGCTTGACGGGAGATATGACCTTGGCATTCTGCCTCTTCCTCTGGAGGTAGTCCCTTAGATCCTCCTTAGTCCGACCAGGAGCTCTGCTGTCAATGGACTTCAGCTTTTTTGGTGCACTGCTTCTGGTATCGTTATGCGTTCTCTTGGAATTTTCTTCATTCACCATGTCAAAACAAAGTTCCTTCCCTTGAACATTCCGATATTCCTTGACATAAGTTCCCTTGGCACGAGGTGTCTTCTAAGACTCTTCTCTTATCGACTCTCCTTGCCCGACCTCCCACGAAGGCCGATGCGAATGCTTCTTTGCCCTGTCATGCTAAGGAACCGCATGGACTGCTTTCTGGCCCCCTTTCAGGGCGTCGTTCTTGGCCGCTGGAATCAGCGTGTCCTCTAATGGAAACGGTGGTTGCATGACATTGTTCTGCATCATGAAGTTGACAACCGGTTATAGGTCTACCAACTTGTTTGCCATTTCCTTCATCTCGCCATCCCTCCTTAGGCATCTATCTTTCCATACCTGGAGGTCGCTTTCGTTGTAATACTCGCATCGGCCTACTTTCTTCGGTACGTCTCCTTCTTGGCCGATTTCCTTTTCCCCGAGATTCTAATCTCGAGGTTCTTCATTACAATTCTCCTTCTCCACGTTAGGATCGGCATTTTTACCACTCTTGCTAAGGATATCGTCCCCGACCTTTTCTTTCTGCCCGTTGCTAGCCATCTATTCTCCTTACTTTCCCACAGACGGCTCCAAATTATGGGTGTTGTTTTTTGACCGCACAACCAAATAGGGAACTCAGCTAGAGAGCATTGGCAGAATAGATTAAGCCTGAACAACCTGTCACAGAAAGATAAGAATCCGGCGGGGGTTCGTCCACCTGGAGACACTTCGATGATCAAGTCAGTAATCACTATCTCTAAAAGATAACAAATAGTACTTAACTCACTAGACAAAATATCCAAAGCATACCTCAGACCCACGAGGGTGCCTTAATTTTATAGCCAACACTTACTTAATCCCTATAGAAGCTTAGCTTCAATGGACTTTGGCTCAATGCTTATCTTGGATTCCCAGCTAGATAAAGATAAACTCCCTAAGAATTTTATCTCTTTCCAGACTGAGGTCCTCCCTTATTCTAGGACTCTTGTCCTTTATCTACTCATCTCGAATTCCAATATCTTCGCAGATAACCTTGGCCTAGCCGAGATCACCTCAGCATCAGGATCATGCCACGTGACACTTCGGCTGGCACTTCAACGTCACCTTAGCCACGTGCTGTCATTTACAAAATATGTCTGCACAATATATATATATATATATATAATAAAGATTTTTAGAGTAGAAATAAACCAGTGGATAGAGGAAGAGATCACCACAAAGCTAGACTGAAAGGAAAATATGGTAACAGAATGGTTTGCGGTCCAGCAGGCGGCCAAGGCAAGGCAAGGCAAGGCTGCCGCTCACCGGTAAGGTAAAGAACACCAAGAGCTTAACTTATAGCTCTGATAGTAGAAAAAGTGAAAATAATACGTATTGTATTCAATCAATTTTTCTTATATAATAGAAAGCTTGTATTTATAGACTTAGAAAGAGTATCCTATTAGAAACTTAACTATGAGAAATAATATCTTATAAAAAAATCTAACTATAATTATTCTCAAATATATCTAAAAAAATCAAGAATAATGCTTGGGACCCCCTTTTGGGGGTCACCCCCTCACCCCCCTTTGCCACGTGGCGGGTGGTGATTGGAGGAGTAGGAAAAAAAAGAAAAAGAAAAATAAAAGGGAACCAATGAGAGAGAGAGGGGGTCAAAAGGAGTAAGGGAAAAAGAGGAGATGAATCATTGTTGAAAAATCAATACCTAATATATATACGCAAATCACATACAGATTAACAAGTAACATTCTTTTTCTTTGCACATGATGTTACTGTTTAAAAGATTGATGTCAATCCATTGAAGCCTCCGTTTGGGAAGTGGGTTGGCTTTTTAGCTTTTTGACTTTTTTGACTATTTTAACCTGGGCTTAAAAGCTTAGTTTGGAAAAGGTTTTTTAACTTTTTGACTTTTTTAAATTTTTTTGTGAGAGAAGAATGTAATGATTATGGATTGGATGTAATGTTTTATTTATTATGACTAAAATAACCTATTTTATTTTTTGTAATTAAAATAATCAAAAAATCCAAACCATGGCTTCCCAAACGAAGCCGAAATATTCGTTCAAAAAAAACAAAAAAAAGATCCATTGCAATAAATTAACAGTTGACGTTGGATGTTTCACCGCCTTAAGATTGAAAGTGACATTTAATAATAACAAGTTGCATGTCGGTAAGAGGATTATCTTTTTGGTAAAGGCCTAATTTTTATTTTTATTTTTAAATTGTTTGACAATTTAATATTTTAAGTTAAAAAATTAAAAAATTATTTAAAAAATAAGAAGATTAATAATTTTTATCAAAAAATCAAATATTTATATTTTTTTTACTTTTTATATATTTTTTCGTAAAAAATCATCGTAAGTATAGTAACTTTTTTAATCTCATATTTTAGTTAAAAATCACTAAAATAATAAGAAATTGTTAGGGATCTTAAATGTTTTACTAACTTTTTTATCAAATGTTTCATATAGATCTGGACTCATACCATGTGAGTCTCACACCCTGACATTTGATAAAAATATTAATAAAATATTTAAAATTTCTAACATTATTCAAAATAGTATATTTCCAAACGAGAACTTGTTAACATTTTGAGTAAATTTTAAGTAAGTTTAGGTTGAAACCATTGAGTTCAAGTAATTTAGTGTTTATATAAAGTGTATAACTAAGTCAAATTGAGTAGTAATTTGTTTAAATTTAATTTAAAATTTTAATAAATTTTAAAAAGTGTCCCAAATAAACTTTTAAAAAATCGAACATGAGTTGAACTTAAATTTAATTTGTTCAGAAAAATTGTTAAAGAATTGTAGATGTTAACAACGTTAATTAAGTGATGGTAGAAAGAGGTAGCACCTCAAGTTTTTTCTATTGTGATGGCTAATAGAAGTTTTGTAACGTGATTTGGTCTTTGAATAATGCTACAAAAAATAATAAAATTTATAATAATAATTATTATTATTTTATTCATATCAATCATTTAATAAAATCCTTTTTTAAATTCTAAAATTTTGATCTGTACATGTGAGAATTGAGGGTTTCATTCATTAAGGGCACATCTCAGGCTTATTAGAATTGATAATCCGGTCCAGACCGGATCAAATTGTATAATTTGGTTCAGTTCTATATAGAATTGGTTCAATCCGATTTAATAAATATTGAAAACCGTAAAAATGATTCAAATAGTGAATTTACTTCAAAAATTACAAATTAAACCAATATTTTTAAAGATATATAATATATCTAATATATATCAACATATATATATGGGCAAATTACACTAATAGTCCCTATAGTTTGGGGCTTGTGTCACTTTAGTCCCTGACTTTTCAATTGTGACACATTTAACCCTGAATTTTGAATCTTGTTCCAAATAAGGACAATTGAACATACAATTACTAATTTCAAGGGCAAAATCGTCAATTTGATGAAATAAAAACTAATTTGACAAAAATAAATGTCCAAATAATATTTTAAAATTTTTTAAAAATTATTTCTACCCACAAAAAATAAAATTATGTAAAATTGATAAAAATTAATAAAATTACATGATTAATTTTTAAAAATTAATTTTACATGATCATCATCTAAATACAAAATAAAAATTAATTTGGTAAAAAAATAAATAAATGTCTAAAAGATTTATCAATTTTATATAATTTTATCTTTAGTAGCTAGGAATAATTTTTAAAAATTCAAAAATAATTTTTTGACTTTTATTTTTGTTAAATTAATCTATATTTTATCAAATTTATGATTTTGCCCTTGAAAAATCCAATAGTATATACAATTGTCCTTATTTGGAACAAGATTTAAAATTCAGGGTCAAATGTGTCACAATTGAAAAATCAGGGACCAAAATGACACAAGCCCCAAACTATAGGGACCATTAGTGTAATTCACCCTATATATACGGAAATGTTTCAGTGCTCGAATTCTTGGGCTCGAATACTGGCTCGAAAATAGACAGAGGGGAGAAAGGGAGAAAGGGAGGGGGAGAAAGGGATAAGGGAGGGGAAGAGGAGGAGAAAGAGAGAAAGGGAGGGGAAGAGGTCGTCGCAGAGGAGGAGAGGGCGTCACCCCGGCCGCCGCTGCTCGTCGTCCCGTCGCTGCTCGTCGCCTCCTCGCCGATCGTCGCACCACCGCCACCGCCACCGCCTCGCCCCGCCTCCCCTCCAGCAGATTTATGGCCCCCTCCCCTCCCTCCTCCTCCTCCCCCGCCCTCCTCCTCCTCCCTTCTCTTCTTCTCCCTTCTTCTTCTTCTTCTTCTTCTTCTGAAACTGAAACAAAAACCAGAGAAAAAAAAAAAAAAAAAAAATACAGACTCGACACCAAAACGACGTCGTTTTGGTGTCGAGCCTGTATTCGAGCCGTATTCCTCGAGCTCTGTAGCGGTTCCGCTATATATATTTGAAGAGTAATGCTATATACATTAATTGATATACCAATTAATACACTAACGGATGATGTGATATAATTTTAGAAGTTTTAAGTCTTTGTAATTTATATAACAGGTAAGATTATAATTTTAAAATGACAATATTATAATTATATTGATACACTAATTAATATACCAATTAATATATGTATATACTTAAATCCCATAACACAAACACCCCTTCATCTTTCGCGCTTCATTGGAAATTCAAAAGACTCATTGAAACTTCCAAGACTTTGATAAAATTACTCCTTGGAACTTGAATTAAGCCTCTTCATCTTCTTAGACTTCAATTTTTATTAAGTTTTTTTTTTCGTTTTCTAGTTATTATGATATTAAGATACTAGAAATCTGTAATGCTAATTAATTTAGTAATATTATTATTAAAAATGTCTAAGACCCCCTATTATTAGTTTTGATCATTAATTGAAGTGATCATTTTACTTTTATGAAATATTTGATAATTTACTTGTGTTAACTATTTATCTTTATAAATAAATTTTTTTAAAACCGTTGACTAATCCGGAATTAAACTTTTTGGTTAATTTGATTCTGATCCGGTTTTATAAGTGTAGATTATTCAATTTGACTCTCAAAATTTTAAAACTTTCAAAACCGACTTAATTCTTAGATTTTTGTAAAATCAAACGAATCCAAATCGTGTAGACCCTAGTAAAGGCCTCGTTTAAGAACATGCTATTTTAGTAATTTTTTGACTTTTTAGTTAAAATATGAGGTAAAAAAAACTAGTATGTTTGAGGTGACTTTTTAACTTTTTACGAAAAGATGTGTAAAAAGTAGAAAGAAAAGAAAATCTTTGACTTTTTGATATATGTTAGACTTTTCAACTTTTTTAATAATTTTTTTGACTAAGATGTTAATTTTTCAAATGAGGCCAACTGTTTCGTAGGATTGGAAGAGGCAATTCTTGTATTGGAATTTTCACAGCACTGCCGCTTCAGCAAAATAAAATATAACAATGTTAGAGATTTTAAAAATTTTATTAAAAATTCTATTAAATATCTCACATGGGTGTAAGACTCATATTATATGAATTTCATACTTCTATGAGACATTTAATAAAAATTTTGATAAAAATTTTAAAATCACTAGCATAAGACTATTTAGATGTTTATCTTGGTGGATTTGTGGTTGGATATGGCGACTAAAGATAAAAGAAATGATGATGAGATAAATAGTTTGAAAGTTTTCATTACCTGGCAGACATCTATCCACATGACATATGTAAAAGTCATAGGTAGGGATGAGAATTTGTCTTATCCCGCCTTAATTTCGTATCTTGCTGTCCTGCATGAATTTTCTCATTGGATGCTTGCTCCGTTCGATATCTTATCTCTTTATGTATCTTTTCATATTATTTTTAATAATTTTAATTTAGATTGGTATTTAAATTTTATGGAGCGAATAACAGTCTTTATAATTTAAGATTTATATTATTTTAATTTTTAATTTTTTAATTGTGATATATTTAATCATAAATTTTAAATTTTGTTCTAAATAAAAATAAATAAAAATATTATTACTTAATTTTAAAGATAAAATCATCAATTTGATAAAATATAAACTAATTTGATAAAAATAAATGTCAAAAAATATTTTTAAATTTTTAAAAATTATATCTATCCACAAATGATAAAATTATGCAAATTGATAAATCTTTTAAACATTTATTTATTTATTTTACTAAATTAATTTTTATTGTATGTTTAGATGATGATTATGTAATAGGCGGTTGTTAAAATTTTAATGTATAATCGATATATTTAATATATGAATGTTTTTAGTTTTGAATTTTTTAATTTAATGGATTGGTTTAATAATGATATTAAAATTGTCGCTATAGTTGACTTTTGGAAAAATAAAAACTAATTTAATAAAATTAAAAACAATCATTCATTACATGATCATCGTCCAATCCCATAATAAAAATTAATTTGGTAAAATAAATAAATGTCTAAAAGATATATCAATTTTATATAATTTTATTTTTAGTGTGTATAAATAATTTTTAAAAATTTAAAAATATTTTTTTGACATTTATTTTTATTAAATTAGTTTATATTTTATCAAATTAACGATTTTGCTCTTGGAATTAAGCAATGGTAAAATTGTCCTTATTTGGAACAAGATTTAAAATTTATGATTAAATATGTCACAATTGAAAAATTATGGATTAAAGCGACACAAGCCTCAAATGTAATTTGTCCAACTTTATATTTCTTCATATATATATATATATATATATATATTTTATAAGTTTTAATTTAAATTCTCTTTCAAATAGTCTATTTTGTAAGTCTTGCAATAAAGGTTATTTATAGAAAAAATTAATTTCATCGGACAAAATAAATTACATTTTGTTTTATAAAATAGATGATTTAAATTTAATTATATTTACCATTCATTTTATAAAATAAAATACGATTTATTTTTATATTTATAATTTTCTGATGACGTTAATTTTTTATATGGATGATTTTTATTGTGATGCCTACAAAATAGACTGTTCAAATCATTAGTGAGTCCGAATTAAAATCTATAAAAAAATAGAATAATGTTATATGTATAAATTAATGTACACACTAGTGTACTAACAGATGATGTGACATCATTTGTATGGTTTTGAGTATTTGTAACTTTTGTAATAAATGTGATCAATAATAATATTATAACACTAGTTGGTACATTAGTATGTAAACTAATTGGTGCATGTAGCACCACCGAAAAAAATTACTCTATCCGTCTCAGAATAATGGTCCCTTTTGGAGAATCTAACTTTTTTTGATGGTATATTAGTGCACCTTAAAAAAAATAATTTTTCAAAATTACCTTTTGATAGTACATTTTTTTGAAAAATATCAATGTTATAATTGTACTTTTTATATTGTTGATGAATTTAAAAGAAGGGCAAAATGAAAATTTTCTATTATTTTTGTACTTAATTTTTAAAAATGAACTAATATTTTAAGATAATAAAAAATGAAATAAAAAATTAATATTTTAATATGGAAGAAGTATGAAAAGATATAAATAGATGAGATATGATGAAGAGCCTAACCCTTTCCCATCTCGATTTTTATAAAAAAGGGCCATGCTACCGACCCCCCAGTGGGGTGACCCCCCACTGACAACCCCAGTGAGGTGTCACCCCCTCATTCGTTGGAAAACAAAAAAAAAAATAATTTTTGACCAATGGGAGGTGACTCCCACTGGGGGTGTTAGGCATTTTTCATAAAAAAAAACAAAACAAAAAAGATATGAACTTCCTTCTCATTTTTTCATTCATATCCAGATTTTATTGATTAAATATTTATTTCATATGTTTATACAATGAAAAAAATTGCTGCCCCAAAAAGGAACATGTAAAAATGGGATTATTACAAATAGGGATGCAATATGAGTGGACTTAATCCGAGCAATTTGCGCTCGGTCTGAATTTTTTTAGGACTTGAACAAGATATTTTTAAATTATATATGGGTTTGGGCAAAAATTTAAAATCCCAAATTAAATTTAGATGACGTGAGGCAAAGATATCAAACAATCTGAACAACCTAAAACCTGAATTATAGATATATAGATATGTAAAAATATTAAATGTACATATAAATTATTAGTTATTATATGATATTAATGTAATTTGGATATTAAATCATATTGAATATATATTATATATATAAGTACCACAAAATCTTTCTTTTTTTATATCACTCATCAATTGTAAAACTATAGCAATATCTCTTTACATTATATAAACTAGCATAATATCCGTGCTATGCACAGCTTAAAATAAATAACTAAAAATTACTTTTGAAATTAAATTATAACAAAAACTTTGTTTATAATATAAAAGAAAATTTATTTAACATTAATTAGTTCCCATATAATAATTATATTTATGATAAAATATAAATATATTTCGTCTTGATAAATTTCATAATTTTAGTCTTTTAATTACTAATTATCTAATATTTATTATGTATTATCTTATCTATTTTGTAGAATTCAATTAATTAAAATTGAAAAATAAACAAAAAATAAAAGGAAAAAAATAGAATATCAGTAACCCCAATTTTCAACCGACTTCTTAAATAAGATTTCGATGACTTCGATTCTGCTAGGCTGCTAGGTATAACCTTCAAAATAGTCATTAAATATTAGTTAATTATGTTTACTAATTTTTTAGAGGTTAGACCAATTAAAGTCAAACCATTTTCTTAATTTGATCACCACTATAGATCGTTTTTAATTTTTAATATTTTATATTTTTTAATTGTTTTATATTAAAAAAATTTAGAACTAATAAATTAAACTAAATATTATATAAAACAACTTAACTTTAGCCCCCATAGGCATAAGTTTTTTATTGTGTATTTGATTGAAAATGTGTTAGACCATTTTAATAGCTAGTGGCTAAACCTTGATATTTATACAGTGGATCGCTTGAGCTGGAATAAATACTTGGCATATAGTTAGTATGGTTCGAATAAAAGATAATGTATGTACTATATGTGAATTTATAAAAAAAAAAAATCTCATTTGTTAATAGATTTATGCATAATCCATATTTCAAATAGAAATTTTATAAATTTTCAAGAGTTAATCACCAACTTTAAAAAAAAAAAAAATGACATGATGCATTATAAATACGTGTGAAATAACCTTATTAATAAACTATTTTTATTAAAAAAAATTTATACTTAATCAAATAGTTATTCTAGCATTTGAAAATTTAATATTTTCAAGTACTCCTAGCATTTTTCACATTTAATATTTATGAATAAATTTATGTAATTTAAAATTTTTATACTTTATTAAAACTTTTAGCATTACAAAATCAATAATTAAGTTTTATTAAATATGTTTTAAATCTAATCATCAACCTATTTGTTAAGCAAAATTTTCCCATTCAAAATTTTGGCAAATATTTATTTAGAAAAACTATCCACATGTTAATGCACCATGTTCACGATTATTATTAAACTTATGTAACTTAGGCCCTAACCTAAATGCACCTCGTATTTCTTAAACTTTCTTTAATATTTAGCGTGACCCATATAATAGTTATAAATTGTAAGTAAGATTTTAGATTATTAACTTAAAATAAGTTATAAATTTATTTGGTACAGTGTAGGTTTTGATAATCTATATAACATTTTTATTGTGTAAATATTCATAATGCCTCAAAAGTTATTACTAAGACGAAAGATATGAAAATCTTATATTCATATGTATTTAAGGGTTTCAAATAAGTTTAAAAAAAGAAAGAAAAAAAAAGGAGGTTACAAATTGTAGTTTACAAAACTTATATTTTTTAGCCAAATAAGCTATAAAAATATCAAATAAATTATAATTTAAAATTACAACTAAATAAACTTAGTCACACAATAAAATATAATATAATATAATATAATATAATAAATATAGTATTATTCAAGAAAAAATGCACCAACCATAAAATCTGGAAAATAAAAGCAAACTTTATAACAATTTTGAAATATGAAATCATGGAAATTACAAAACATAAATACATAAGTAATATTATAACCATATGCATCCTCAGAAAATGAGAAACTTACAATGAGATTTTGTTATTGGCTATATTGCGAACAAATATGCACATTTTCTCAGTAGTCTTTGTCATCCATATTTATGCACTTGATAAATATAGATTTTAAACCATTGAATCGCAACTTGAGAGATTGGAGATTTATTTCAGAAAAATACACTTAGATTAAATAAGCATGCAATAAATTTTTAGAAATTAACATAATTGTTAGACGCATAATAGAAATAAGGATGCGGGAGACTAAAAATTATAAATTGATCTTTATAAAAAAATATAAACTTACAGTGAAAAAATTTATCAATTGAATTCTTCACAATTGCTCATATCACCAATAGTTACAACAGTTGATGAATACCAACTCTTATTTGACTTGAATCCAACGAGTGCAAGAGAGAAGATTTATGGAAGATGTGAACTGCTTCTCATAATTTGTGGGAAAGAACACTAAATCAATTTTAAAAGTCATAAATTTCAAATTTTAAAAATCAATTTTAAGAGTCATAAATTTTTAAAATTGATTTAGTGTTCTTTCCTTTTAAAAGTCATAAATTATGAGAAAATTAGATTTTTTTTTTAATAGTTAGAAGGCATACTTTTGAATTTTAAAATGGGTTAGTATACTTTCTTTTTAAATTTCATAAATCACTAGATAGTTATATTTTTATTGTTGAAAAAGTGTTACCCAAGAGATTTTTTTTTTATTTTTAATAATAAATAAAAGTTAATCAAAAAATTTAGTATGTGGAAATAAATATAAATAAAAATAATTTTGATTTTTTTTTTGATGTAATTTTGAAAGCTTAGTATATTGAATTTTGAAATGAACATTATTATAAAATTTGAAAAAGATTTCTATACTAGTTGTGGCATAGATAAGATGGCCATTTGAAAAGTTTCTAGAAATTTTAGATTCTATTGAATTATTTATCATATTTAATGACACATAATTTTAAATCTTGAAATGGAAAAAATATATATATTTAAAAATCATAAATTATTGAATAATTAGAGTTTTTTTTATAATTATAATTAGATTTTAGTAAATTGCTTCCGTATTAGTGACACATAACTTTAAATTTTGAAATAATTGAGCATATTTTCCTTTTAGAAGCCGTAATTTATGAATACTTTTAGTTTAATTGTTCTGATTAAATTGGAGTTAACCAATAGACTTTTTTAAAAACAAAAAATAATTAGATTTTAGTTAATTACTTTCATATATAATGGCACACACAAATTTAAATTTTGAAATAGTTGAGTATATTTTCTTTTTGAAAATCATAATTATAAAATAATTAGAGTTTTATTATTACAATTAAATAAGAACCAATAGAATGTGTTTTTATTATTTAAAAGCAAAAAAATTAGTTTGAGGATTAGAGTTTCCACAAACATTGTTATTAAAAACCAGTTTTTATTTATATAATATATAGATTATTTGATTTGATGTTATTAATAATTTTATAAAAAAATATATAAATAAAGTTTAATTTTAATAATTTAATAATTTTGCTGCAAAAAAAATTAAAATTCATTTACAATTCAGGTTAAACTCACATCAAATTTGAACAGATAACCTGATTACAACTCGGTTTGGGCACGCTTGGGCGAGTCTCAGTACAACTTAAACTATACTTGGACAATCTTCTAACCCGCCCAAATTGCACCCCTAGGGTGCGTTTGTTTGGACGGACTAGATAAGGGAGGATTGTAATCCATCGAACTATTAGTCCTGGGATACATTGACCCGGGACTACTTGGTTGGACTAAATTTGTATCATATGTTTGTTTAGTCATGGAATTAGATGTTTGGATTTGACTATTTTTAGTTATCCAATGTTTGTTTGGGATATTATGGAGAAGGATAAATGCTCAAATGACTATTTATCCTTTTCAATTATTTACTAAGTAATAGCAATATTAAACATAGCTTTAATATTTTAATTATTTTTAACAAGATTAAATAAAAATTTTTTTATTTTATTTTTGCACAATATTTTAATTATTTTATTTATTATTTCAATTAAATTAAATTTATAATTTATAATTTATATTTTTTATTTAATATATAATTTTAAATTAACGACAATAAAAAATAATTTTATTTAATATATAAATTAAATTTTCAACAACACAAAAATTTTAATTTATAAGGCCATAATTTATAATTTATTATTTTTAAATAAATTTAATTATAATTTATATTTTTTATTTAATATATAATTTTAAATTAACAACACTAAAAAAATAATTTAATTTAATATGTAAATTTAATTTTTTAACAACACTAAAAAAATTTTAATTTATAAGGCCATAATTTATAATTTATTTTTTTCATTAAATTTAATTTATAATTAAAAATTTTTATTTGATATATAATTTTAAATTAACAACACTAAAAAAATAATTTATAAATGTTCAAAATGCTATTTTATCATTTTCTAATTGTTTGCTAAGTAATAGTATGGAGGGTAAAATGGACATTTCACAAAATAATCCTATGAAATACCAATCCCCTGGTTTCTATCCCACCCTCCCCCATGGGTAGGGGTGTGCATAATACTGCCGAAACCACCAAAATCGCACCGAGCCGCACCGTCAAGGCAAATTCGTTATTATTTGCCAATCGAACCGCCTGTTTTTGGTAAGAAAAATGGCAAATTCTAGTGATACTTTTATCAATCCGCCAGTTTCTATTTTTCTTCCAAACCGCACCGACCCGCACCACTATTAAATCATGTTTTATAAGATTCTAAAAATTTTTTTTTACTTAAGTTTGTTTGTTGTTCTATACCTTAAAATATAGTATTACATTACTGCTCGAGGGGAATTCAAGATGTCAGTAATCCAAAATAAAGTTGGATTCCAATTCACTTTTCAATCTTTTTTTTTTTTTTTTCTGGCCATGTTGCAAACTTGCATCAGCTCACTTTTCAATCTAAATACTTTTCAACAGTAAACATTTTCAATATATTGTAAACTCCGAATGATATTAATTTTATGTATTGTATTTGATCATTGTAGCTTCCACAAATGCTTGTAATGAACTGATGGCATAGTCGTTGATATTATCATGTTGTTACTACACTTGCTGCATCAGAAGAAAGCTTCGCAAGTTGCTTAACATCATGGTATCTCTCGTCTTTTTTTTACTCTTTGATTTAAGTTTTGTAATTTGAATTATATTTTTTATAAACCGCCAATCCGCCCGAACCGCCAAGGCATATCCGCCATTATTTGCCAACCGAACCGCCGATTTTTGATAAAGAAAATGGCAAATTCTAGTGACACTTTTATCAATCCGCCACCCGCCATACGGTTTCTATTTTTCCCTCAAACCGCACCGACCCGCACCGCACACACCCCTACCCATGGGATAGGATAGTCCCACATTTGTGGGACTAATAGTCCGGGGAGACTATTAGTTCGAAACAAAAAAAATAAAACAAACAATAAACTATTAATCTCATTGGACTAATAGTTCAATCCCACCACCTAATCTTTCAAAACACACCCACCCCTAATTACAAAACCAAACCTCTCTCCACTGTATGTTTTGCAATATCAAATGGGAAGTTTCTTCATTGATGAATACTTGAAATTCAATTAAATTCTCAATTCTTTTTTTTTTTTTTTTTGTGAAATAATAAAAAATGAAAATTTATCATAAAAGAACTACTTCCCGCTCCTTCGTTAATTTAGACTTTTTTCTTATCTATCATTATGTTGTAAAACACTTAAATCGCATTGAAATTTTCATCTCAATTATGATTAATTTTAACAATAGAAAAAAAATGACACAGATTAATCTAATTTCAACCTTCTTCACATATTCTCATTTTTACTTTAATTTATCCTCACATATTCTCATTTTTACTTTTGTTTGTGGACTAAGAAAAAGAAACTTTATTTTGTAGAATATGAAAAAAAAAGGTTTTGGTTGGTGGGAAAGAGCATCTTCAATAAATATTGAATTGTAAAATTAAACTAAAATGTAAATTTAACATAAAAAGAAAAAGAACAAATAATAATCCAATATTAATATTGTGCCAAAGCAAAATTAAACAGAAAAGACAGGATAACCCTTGTCAAGGAACACATAATAAGACACTATTATTTGAATAGCTTATAAGAGAAATTACTAAAACAAAATTATTATTTTTTCATTTAAATTCAACTATCTAAAAAATAAAAAAAAGTTAAAAAGATAAAATTATCATTTTAATTTTACTATAATATTTTATTACACATCTTTTTATAAAAAGTTAAAACATTATCCCAAACATAATCTTTTTCTTTACTTTTTTAACCAAAAAATCAAAAAATACAACGCTTCTCAAACAACTGCTAAACACAAATGACATATACAAGCACATATAAAAGTACTTTTATATATATATACTTTCAATCTTCATAAAAACAAAGGAAATGCAAACAAAATAAAATAATAATAATAATAATAATAATAATAATAACACCCATCAAAGCATAAGGTATCATATATCACTCCGGAAAGTAAATAAAGATCTATTTTATTTAGTAGGGGATGCGCACTCCTTTTCTTTCTCCTTCTCCTTTTCTTCTTCAGTCTTGGGGTGGTACCCTGGAAGCTTCTCTTTTATCTTCTCAAAAATACCCTTCTTCTCCTTCGGCTCGGCCTCAAGACTGTGAGTCTCTGCGGCTGGGGCGGCGTACTCGGCGGCTGGCAGCGGCTGAGGGTCCTCCTCGGCTTTCTTGTTCTGGCCTGGTAGTTTCTCCTTAATTTTCTCGAAGATGCCCTTCTTCTCCTCTGGTTGTGCTAGCTCTCCGTGCACTACTACTACCTCCTCCGCGTACTTCTCCTTCGGCGGGAGTGGTGTCACCACTGCCTCGTATTTCTCAATCTTCTCTTCTTCCTTCTCTCCTGAAATCTTGTCCTTGATCTTCTCTTTTGGACCCTTATTTTCTTTTTCTTTTTCTTCTCTCCATTCTCGTCTTCTTCCTCCTCATCGCTCGACTGCAAAACATTTCAAAACAATCATATTTAGATGAGTTAGCTTTATTAAAATCTCACAAACTCGACATATATATGAAGCCTAGAGAGCTTGACTACTAGTGCCATCAAATCAAGGTGTTACTTATATATAGATCGTATCTAATATTGTCATGTGATTAATATTAATTCATTAAAATGTTTGAAATTCTCTACATATGAATGAAAAGAAAATGTTAATTTCATAATTAATGATTGCGAAGGATCACATCAAATCGATTCTTATTTTCAATTGAAAATTTGTTAAATTCTATTGATTTTAACTTGTAAAGACCTCGATAATTTTATCATATGACATGAAATCTTTAATTCATCCAGATCGTCACACCAATGTTTGAAATCATGCTTAGGACTCTGTAAAAATATTCAAAAAAATAACTGAAAAAAAAATGTACAAATGTATGAAAGACTTACAGAGCTTGAGCTGCTATTGGATCGGTGGAGCTTCTCCAACAAACCGTGCTTCTTCTCTTCCTCTTTGCAATCCTGGAACTTAGGCTCTGGCTCGGACACGTGGACCTTCTCGAACTCGGTCACCATCACCTCCTCTTCGGGCTTCTTCTCTTCCTCTTTCTTCCCCATAAAACCGAAGAGCCCGCGATCTTGAGTTTCTACCTCCACCTTATCAGTGGTAGTACTCGAGATCACGGTGCTCTCGCACTCATGGCTCTTCTCCTCTCCAAGGTGGTGGTGGTGTTGTTCCTCTGCCATTCAGATCAAATGAAATTAGCAAATACAAACGAAAATCGCTCTCTTAAACACCCGATTAGAATTCGAAGTTTCGTCTTTTGATGGTTTAGGTGCTGGAGGGTAGTGGCCTTTTATAGGTAAAGTAGAACGCGAACTTGACGCGTAAGCCTTCCTTTGGCAACTTGGGTTCGTTTGGCAGGTTGGGTTAGATTGGATTGGGTTGGGTTTGGTTATTTGAGTTAAAAAAAATAAAATAAAATATTTTAAATTAATAAAATAAAATATTTCACTTAATTTATAATTATTATATTTTTTCTTTCATAAAAATTTAAAAAATTTAAAAAATTATTCCAAATAAAACTTTTTGACCCTAAATAATAATCAAAAAATTAAAAAATTAAAAAATTAACTCACATCACAAACGAATTTTAAGGCTCAAAATAGTAAGGCATGGTTTGGCAAGTAGGTTTGGATAGGTTCGGGATTATTTTAGCTACAAAATACAAAATAGATTATTTTAGCCACAACAAACAAAACATCACATCCAACCCATAATCATTACACTCTTCTCTCACAAAAAAAATCAAAAAAGTTAAAAAACTAAAAACCCTTCACAAACCAAACTTTTTAACCCCAAACTAAAATAATCAAAAATATCAAAATATCAAAAAACCAACCCACTTTTCAAACGACACCTTGCAGTGATAAAGACAGAAGCCCGAAGGGCAAGCTAATCCTAATCCTCCAACGAGTACGCTTTGTGTAACCGACGTGTACTACAATAAAGATGATAATTAATTAGGTTTTATTTAAAATGTGAGTTAAGTTTTTACTTTTTTTTTTTATTGTTTTAATTTAGGATTAAAAAGCTTTCGTTTAGAATAAGATTTTATTTTTTTTATTTTTATGAAAAAAATTTATTATTACTTAAATGTAACATTTTTAGCTTGAAATTAAAAAATTTATTTTGACTTTTTATCACTATTTTAATCTCAATCCACCCTAACCCATCGTGCCAAACAAATACTAAAATAGAGATGAGAATTGATTACTCGATTGCCGAATGAATAATTCAATTTTTTTTAGCTGAAAATAATTTAAATTGTTTTATAGAATTTACGTAATTTGTTTTTATTAATATGATATTAATTTTATTTTAAAAAATAGAATATTTATTCTAGTTTTTAAAAAATAAAAAATAGATATAATCAAACAAAAATCTCCAATTAAATGTCTTACTATCAAATTGAAGAATATGAATAGATAAATTTCACACAGATTTATATGAACAAATAATTTTTTTTAAAATTAGTTCTTGCTAATAAATTTGTAAAATTAATATATATATATAGATACATCAAAATTAAATTTTTATAAATGAGTATATATATTTTGTGTTTAATTTTATGGTCCAGTTATATTGATCAAGAATAAATAAATAAATTATTTATGAGTACAAATAAACATAGATACATCAGAGTTATATTATGAGTATAGATTAATTATTTTATGGTTGTCAAAAAATTATTTTCAGTGATTAAAAAAAAAATTAATCGCTAAAGAATTAAAATATTTAGAAGGAGGCATTTTAAATTTGAAAGAGATTTATAAAATTAATTAGCGACCAAAATGTTTAGCGGCGAATTATGTAAAATGACCATATATATATTTTGTTTCCAAACCAAACCTAAACAAACCCGTCTCTCTCCCTCTCCTCGAGTTTGGGGATGCTGCTGCGCAGCCCACTCAACAGCAGTTGCTGTGCGCTGAATTGGGCCCATTTCGGAGCCTATTTTGATAATTCAAACCGTTCACATTTTAAAATATATCAAGTAAAATATGCCTGCAAAAAAATAAGTTAATCGAATATCGTTTACCCATTTACCCACTCACATTTGTATCTACAAAATTAAATAATAATTGTGATTTAAAGTTTTAAAATAAATACAAATATGAGTGGATGAATGGGTAAACGATATCCGATTAACTTGATTTTTTGTAGGTATGTTCTACTTAATATATTCTAAAATGTGGACGGTTCGAATTATCAAAATGGGCTTCGAAATGAGCCCAATTCACCGCACAGCAACATCCCAAATTCCCTCTCTCCCCTCCCTCTCCCTCTCCGTCTCCGCTGCTCCTCTCCCCTTCCTCTCTCATCATCGCTCCACCAGCTACGGAACAGCTCTCTTCTGCCGCTCCTCTTCGCGTTCGCCGACAACTGGAGCACCGATTCACCTTCTTGTTGGTCATCGTCGCCTGAGATCCATCATCTACGGAAGCTCGATCAACAGCTCCCAACTACCACTCTTTCTCCTTATCTCTGTTCTACTATACCCTTTTGCTATCCTACCTACCCTTTTGCAACTACTCATCACCTTAGCCCTCAAAATTGCAAATGATGAAGATAGGTTATTGGGTGCTGGCCTTATTGGGTCAGCGAGTCGAGATCTACTGCATCGGGACTGTTAGGTCCCTTTATTGTCAAATCCTCGTACAAACTCTGTTTTGAAAAGTTGTAATTTTTTCTTGTTTTTTGACTTTCCCGCTCGAGCGTAATATGTGCTATCTCAGTAGTTGGTCATGTCTGTAAACATATTGAGAAGTGTGATTTCACGCTCGAGCGTGTGTTCCAGCGCTCGAGCGGAAACCTGTTTGGTCACACACGTATTTTATTGAAGCTGCTCGAGCAGGCTGTCCTACGCTAGAGCAGAGATCGCGACCTCTATTTTCTATTTATATCTGTTTTAGGCTGATTTTAGGTTTTATTTTTTCCTAGATCTTGTTTAAGAGTCTTAGGGTTTTGTTTTAGGTTTTCTTCTGAAAGTCTTGTTGAGTTTTCCTTGATGATTTGAGTGAGTTCTAAACTCATGATCTAAGATACATACATCAAGGAGTTTGTTACTTCATATTCAAGAGTGTTCTTCTTCGATGGAATCTGGAGATTCACGCGTGGAGCATCAAAGGAGTTTGATACTAAGCGTGGTCGTTGATTCGACATTAGAAGTTGTGGATTCAACTTCAGATTGATCAATTCCGAGACGAAGGCTGTGGCGAAAGATTTACAAAAGCTTGAAAACAAATTTGATGTGTCTGGTAATTTGTTGGTTGTCTTTGTAATCTTTCTTTCTTCAGTAGTGGATTGATTAGTGGCGTTTCGCCCATGATTTTTTATCACAGTTGAAGGTGCTTTAATTGTGGTTTTTCCACGTAAAAATCGTTTGTGTCGATTTATTACTTTTTGAAAACAACAATCTAAACCACTTTCGTAAGTGCTTGTTGATTTAGATTATGTGTTTTGAATAATTGGGAATTGGTGGAATTAAATCTTTATCTAATCATGAATCACTTAGGAATTGCAATTGGTATCAGAGCAGGTCACTCTTTGTTTTTATCAAAACTATAGGAGTGTGATTTTGTGTGACTAGTGATATGGATTCAATTGGTGAAGGTAACTCGACCCATAGACCTCCTTTACTCGATGGTACAAACTATTCTTATTGGAAAGCTCATATGAGAGCGTTTTTAATATCCATCAATGAGAAAGTTTGGCACTGCGTGATCTATGGGTGGAGTGAAACCATTGATGGTGTTGATATTCCTAAACCCCTTGATAAATGGGACACAACCGATTACCAAAACTCGAGTTGGAACAGTAAGGCTCTCAATTCTCTTTTTTGCTCCGTCACACCTGAAGAGTTTCGTCGTATCTGCACATGTGAGGTAGCAAAAGAGGCTTGGGACATTCTTGAAACAATTCACGAAGGTACTATTTCTGTCAAAAAGTCAAAACTTCAACGTCTCACATCTGCCTTTGAAACCCTTTTTATGCGTGATGATAAACATTTGATGATTTCTATGCAAAACTTAGTGACATCGTGAATTCCTGTTTCACACTCGGTGAAAAAATCCCTAAAGCTAAAGTTGTTGGAAAAATTTTGAGGTCTTTACCTGAGAGGTTCCAATCAAAAGTGACAGCCATTGAGGAGGCTCAGAATGTTGATACCCTCAAGCTTGATCAGTTAGTTGGAAACTTGCAGACTTATGAAGCCCACCAGATTTCTAAGAAAAAACAAAAAGATAGTGTGGCTTTCGCTAGTGCTTATGAGACTGCAAAAACTCCGGCGACTGAGTTTGATTTAGAGTCTGAGATGACGGCTATGTTTACTAAACAGTTTAAAAAAAATTTGAAGAAAAAGAAGCCTAATTTCAGAGACCTTATTTCAAAAGACAAGAGTAATGAAAAACCCAAAACTTTTCCACTAAAACTTGTTCCAAAAATTGAAAAGAAGATTGTAAAGGGGCAAGGGGTAAAGTGTTATGAATGTCAAGGGTTTGGCCATATTGCCCTTGAATGTCCTTCGAAAAAGAATCGGAAGAAAGTCTACACAGTGACTTGGGATGATGAAAGCGGGTCGGAGCAAGAACCCGAAGAACCTGAATCCGATGAAGACGGGAATAGTGCTTTCATGGCATTTTGGTCCACTTTCACACAACCTCTTCCGACGCCGGTGGAATTTGCTCGTGGATAGAATCTGCATCATGCTCCCACTTTTGATGGGAGTAATTACTTGTATTGGAAGATCAGAATGAGGGCATTTCTGAGAGCTTTTGACCCAGAAGGCTGGCAAGCCATTGAAGAAGATGTTGAAAGTGCTAACAATCCGAGCAATCAGAGAGTCCTGGTTACTATTCGTGGAGCAATTTCTGATGGAGAACAACAGCGGGTTGCTCACTGCACAAAGGCTAAAAATGCATGGGAAATTCTGAGCCAATTTCATGAAAGTGGAAATTCATCTTCACCGTCATCTATCACATTTCCTGCCTTAGTTGCTAGACTGGATGAGGTCAAGGAGAATGAGGAGCAAAAAGAGGATGATAAAACATCAGAAGACAATGATGAGATTAATGGTGATGAACTACAACAAGCTTACAAAAAGCTTTACGAGGAATCTCTGAATTTGTCCAAAATCAATGACAAACTCTCTCTCAAGCTCAAAACATGTGAAAGCGAGAATGTTAAGCTAAAAGGAGAACTTGTAGCAGCAAAGCAGAATGTCATTAAGATCTCAAGTGACAGGCAAGACCTATGTGAAAAACATCTATCCTGTGAAACTGAAAGGAATAAACTTCTAAAATCGTATTCCACATATGAAGAGAAGTTTGAAAGCCTTGAGGTGTCACAAGCTACATTGGAAGAGATAGTCTGTCAGAAAGATGAAGAACTCCGTATTGCTAGAGCCACAATTGCCATGTGGAACAAAGGTTCCAAATCATTAGAAGACATCCTCGGGTCTCAACAAATGGGTTGTGACAAAAGTGGGCTAGGCTATGGTGTGACAGCTCACAAGGGACAGGCCTCTACATCACATGACCTGAAAACTCAAGCTAAGGGAAAGTTGAAGGTAGACCAGGGTGATCCCTCTCTTCATCTACCTAAAGGGGGTAAGATCAACAAAAGGGAGGTGAAACCTGTTTTTATTTGTCATCACTGTGGTAGGTATGGTCACATTCGTCCTTATTGCTTTGAATTGTTTGGTAAGGTGTCTCAAAATGGTAGAAATTCGAATACCTTTTAGGTTAGGAGACAACCTTACATGTCTAGACGGAATACCAAGATTCATGAGGGTGTTCACAACGCCAAGACATTTACCAAGACCGCAAGACCTGATTTTGTTAAGACCAAAAAGATTTGGGTGAGAAAAGATGATTTGACTTGTTTCATTTTTCACACTGCTCTAAAAGCACATGACTCACACCTGTGGTATCTTGATAGTGGGTGCTCTCGTCACATGTCCGGTAACAAATCCTACTTCACCTCCCTTGAAAAATATGAAGGATGAATTGTTACCTTTGGAGATGGCGGCACTTCTAGAGTCATTGGTAAGGGCTCTATAAGTGTTACTGGTCTTCCCAAGCTGGAAAATGCTTTACTTGTTGATGGTCTTAAAGCAAATCTTTTGAGCATTAGTCAAATGTGTGATTCCCACCATGAAGTATTGTTTTCAAAAAATAAATGTGAAATTTTGGATAAAAAGGGAAAACTGTCTTGCATGGAGTTCGCACATCTGATAACTACTATGGGATGTTACTACTAATGATCTCACTTGTCACTTCTGCCATCATAAGTAACATTGATTTGTGGCATCAAAGATTAGCTCACATGAATTTCAAAGACCTAACTAAGATAGCCAACAAAGAGTTTGTGAGAGGAGTACCTAAACTGGATAAGAATCTGAACCATGTGTGTGGACCATGTCAACTTGGAAAGCAAACCCGTGCCCCTCATAAAAAGGTGAACAGCTTTACAACCAAACGTCCTCTTGAATTGGTTCACATGGACTTAATGGGACCTACTCGCACTGAAAGCATCGGAGGTAAAAGATACATTTTTTTAACTGTTGATGATTTTACTCGATTTTCGTGGGTAAATTTTTTAAGGAAAAAATCTGATACGTTTGATGCTTTCCATGCCTTAGTCCTTAAAATCCAAAATGAACAGGATGTTTCCATTGGGCGTATCATAAGAATCCGAACTGATCATGGTCGTGAGTTTGAAAATAGTTCGTTTTCGGATTTTCGTGATATGCATGGAATTAAGCATGAATTTTCTGCACCTATTACTCCACAACAAAATGGAGTAGTTGAGAGGAAGAACAGGGTTGTTCAAGAGATGGCTAGGGTCATGCTCCTTAGTAAGAAACTTCCTCCAAAGTTTTGGGCTGAAGCCCTAAATACTGCTGTTTATGTCATAAATCGCGTGTATTTAAGGCCCGACACTTTACAAACTCCATATGAATTGTGGAAGGGATTGAAACCTAATTTAAAATACTTCAAAACTTTTGGGAGTAAGTGTTACATTTTCAAAGATAGAGAGCCTTTGGGCAAATTTGACCCGAAGTGATGAAGGTATTTTTCTAGGGTATTCAACCACTAGTAGGGCTTTTCGAGTCTATAACCTGCGAACTTCTTCTTTAATGGAATCTATCAATGTGGTTATAGATGACACAGGTCCCCCTACTCCAGCAACAAACGAGGATGACAATGGTGAGTCTCTAATCCTGGATACTGAACCACAAAGTCAAAGAGAAGCTGAGGTCCAAGCACAAGAAGTTGAGACAGCACCATCCTCACAAGTAAGTCAAAGTCCAAAGAGTGCACAAAGAGACATCATTTCTGATGCTTCTGTCACCGCAAGTCCTGAGTTCAAACCATCAGCAAGGGTGAAACTGAATCATCCAGCTCAACATGTGATTGGAAGTGTATCGGATCGAATGAAAACCCGAAGACAGATTCGGGATGAGGATCACATATGTGTTATGTTTCATTAATTGAACCTAAGAATTTTAAAGAGCCTTGCTAGATGATAGTTGGGTCAATGCTATGCATGAAGAATTAGGTCAATTTGAACGTAACAATTTGGACTCTAGTTCCCAGACCTAGAGACATGAATGTGATAGGTACCAAGTGGATCTTTAAAAATAAATCTGATAAGAATGGTACTGTGGTTAGGAATAAAGCTAGGTTGGTTGCTCAAGGCTACACACAAGTAGAGGGTGTTGACTATGATGAGACGTTTGCCCAGTTGCACGTCTGAATCTATTCGTATTTTACTTGGTGTTGCATGTTTTCTTGGTTTTAAATTGTTTCAAATGGATGTGAAAAGTGCCTTTCTGAATGGGTACTTGAAAGAAGAGGCTTATGTTGAGCAACCAAAAAGGTTTGAGGACCCTAAATGTCCAAACCATGTCTACGAGTTAGACAAGGCTTTGTATGGGTTGAAACAAGCCCCTCGGGCTTGGTATGATAGACTTACTACTTTTTTTTCTTGATAATGACTTTCAAAGGGGTAGTGTGGATAAGACTCTATTTGTGAAATATACTAAGTCTCATATTCTTGTTGCTCAAATTTATGTTGATGATATTGTGTTTGGATCCACTGCTGATCATCTTGTGAAATATTTTTTGGATTGCATGACACATGAGTTTGAGATGAGCATGATGGGAGAGTTGTCTTATTTCTTGGGTCTTCAAATTAAACAGTCTCCTTCGGGTATGTTTGTTTCTCAGACTAAATATGCCAAAAATCTTGTGTCAAAGTTTGGTCTTGAGTCTGCCAAACATGCACGTACTCCCATGAGCACCAGTCTTCACTTTTCCAAAGATTCCTCAGGTATTGATGTAGATCCTACCCTTTATAGGAGTATGATAGGGAGTCTTCTTTACCTCACAGCCAGTCATCCTGATATTGCGTTCAGTGTAGGTGTTTGTGCCCGTTACCAAGCCAGTCCTAAAGAGTCTCATCTTCTTGCTGTCAAACGCATCATTAAATATGTTAATGGGACATTGGGGTATGGGGTTTGGTTTTCTACTGATACTACAGCTGAAATTACTGATTTTTCTGATGCCGACTGGGCAGGGTGTGCTGATGATAGGAAGAGTACATCCGGGGGGTTTTTTACCTTGGGAATAATTTGGTTTCCTGGCATAGTAAAAAGCAAAATGCCATCTCTCTTTCGACTGCTGAGACTAAGTACATTGCTGCAGTGAGTTGTTGTGCACAAATGTTGTGGATGAAGCAAATGCTTCATGATTATGGTATAAAACAGAACACTCTCACCCTTTTTGGTGATAACACAAGTGCCATAAATATTTCAAAAAATCTTGTCCAACAATCTCGCACCAAACACATTGACATTCGTCATCATTTTATTCAAGAGTTAGTGGAAGAAGGCCTTGTTGTTCTTGAACATGTACCCACTGAGCATCAAAAAGCTGATATTTTTACAAAACCCCTCGACCTTCTTCGGTTTGAGTTTCTTAGAAAGACCTAGGGTGTGGTGCTCAGTAACTAGGGTGTTACCTATTTTTTTTAAGTGGGTGTGAATGGTTGATTTTCTGTCTACTTGGATGTCATAATCTCATTGTCATTGCTTCCTGTTATCTTTGCATCAAAAATTTTGCTCATGCTACTTACAAGATCTCATTCTTCTTTCTTCATAGCTCATTCTGAATGCCCATACTCATTTACTTCATGATCTCATTCTGTACACATCCTTGAGATAAACTGTTGCAGGGATTTCCGCACAAGTGATCAAAGTTCTCTATGGACCATTAACAGTGTTTCTTGTACTTTGACAGAGGAATTGACCGATACTAGTATATCATGGGTGATGTTGAGTCTCTTAACCATCTATCATCCTTGTTCACTTCCATGGTTTCTCCCTCAGTTCACTGAAATCCGGGCATTAGGAAAAGGCTACCTCAGAGGCACCAACCAGGCCATCTTTTTTGATTTCACCCTTCTCTGGTTTGGTCTCTATACTCTTGAGCATGCATGCCACCAGTGAGTGCCCACAAGAAAGAAAAGTTGGAAAAAAAAAAATAAAAATTAATCATTGATTGAGGGGGAGCCTCCGCGTTTACTCAACAAATACCCCGTGATTCCTAGTGGTTTGACTTTTCTCTGTGATGTTCAGTTACTCTTGTCGGAGCTCCAGCCATCCGATCACTACGAGGATTAACTCTAACTTTGTGACTCTCAAGGATTGCACACACACAAATTATTTTTGTGAGCTCTCATGTGTGTTTTTGAGTTATGCATTCTCATGTTGTTTATGATCATTGATTAAATTCTATCTGACTTGTTCATGATCTTGTGATTCATTTTTTTTACTAAATAAGTTAACAGGATTAATGGTTGATGGATAATCTCATCTCAGTATTACAGACTTCCAATTGGACTCATCGCTGGTGCCAGGACATCTTAGTTGATTTTTTGTTTTAAAAAAAAAAAAAATTGATGTCTTGTCCCCGCTCGAGCGGCAAATTCCACGCTCGAGCGTGTTTTTGGGTCTTGCAGCATTTTGTGCCATGTTTTGCAGTTCTGTGAGGGTTATTTTGGCACTCGAGCGTCCGTTTTCCAGCTCGAGCTTATCCGCGCGTGCTTCTTTTCACGCTCGAGCGTTAAACCCAACGATCAAGCAGACTGGTTTTGTTTAAATTGTTTCCGCCTCGACCCTTCAGTTCATTTTTTTCCCCAATTTCCGTCTCTCTTCCCTAGGGCTTGGATTGCGACCTCATTGGGCTTGATTTTGCCATCCTCCTTCCTCTTTCATCTCCGATTCAAACTTGGTAAGTTTCTCTTTGCTTTTCCTCTGTTATTTCGGCTCTTGTGAAGGTCGTCTTTAGGTTGTATTTTTTTTTGTTTTTTTGTTTCGTTTTTTTTTTTTTTCACTTGCCTCACACACTCTCACCAAGTCTTGGTTTCATCTTAATGGTGAGTTTACTGCGTTTTTATGTAGTCTGCTGTGTCCATAGTTCTAGGGTTCTTCGTTGTTGATCTAATGCCTTACATTGTGTTCTCTCATCTCTCAATTATATGTTGCTTTGGTGAGTTTGGTTCAGCTTTGCTAAGTTTTGGATACAAATTAGTGTCTTATTGTCACGACCCAAACCCGCCCCTATGGGTTTAGCACCGTAACCGGCCAGTAATCTGAGATTACCAACGGCCTGCTTAACAGAAAGACAATAAAATAGAGTACAGGGACATGGCGGAAGCCAGTACAGTAAATAAACAATGTCCAATGAGCTGTGACAGTCTGTATGCAAAAAGATTTTTCATACATTTATACAGGCAGTGACAAAACAGTATGTACAACATATACAATCATTCAGAATGGGGACTTAATCCCTAATAACCAGTGCAGTAACAGTCTATACAGATACAGAGGCAGACAGGGGAAAAAGACACCCCTAAGCCATAGCTTGGCAGGCTCGGAACCTCACAGTGAGGCACAGTGGTTGGCTTGACAAAAAGGGAAATCTACCCCACGCTCCTAGCTGCGGTCTGGTGCCTGTACACCTACATATATATATGAGCAGTGAGCTAAAGCCCAGTGAATAACATAAAGCGTAAAGGGGTTTAGAATGAATGTCCTTACAGTAATGAAAACAGTTCATTTCAATCAGTAGATCAATTGTTCAGTACAGTTAACAGTCATATGTGGTACATCCATTAGCATAACAGTAAACAGTAGGTCTTAAAAGACCGAACAGTCAATGATGGCCATCAATCAGTAAACAGTAGTGGTTCCAACGAGGGAACCGACAGAGATCTCTGTAACAGTAACAGTCAGTAACAGTAGTTGCTAAGGATGCCACAATACAGTTCAGAATATAGGACATACATTCATTCAGTTAACAGTATCAGTTCAGAAACAGTACAGTTTGATTGTTCAGAAGATAATCATTTTGAACATATCTTTACACAGTTGTTACTCACAGAGTTCTGGGCTACAGTAAGCTAGAGCGTCTCCTCGGAAGCCAACCCTACACAGTAACAGATTGAACACACACTAAGCTACACGGTTGGAAAAAACAATAACTTAATCCCTAATTTGCCTCGGTGTGTTCTACATCTATATCCTCATTAAGATGTCTTAAGCTAGGCCTAAGAATGCCTAGGATGAAATGAGGATACAAAGATGCATTCAGAAAACATTCTCAGAATTTTCAGAAAAACAGAGTCCCACTCGAGCGCAGGTTTCCCCGCTCGAGCGAACATGCAACAAAGGTCGACGCTCGAGCGTAAACTCCCCCGCTCGAGCGGACCAAAAAGTACTGGATGGGTGAAATCTCCGCTCGACGGACGCTGGACGCCCGCTCGATCGTGAGACACATGATCCCGCTCGAGCGCACAATACCACGCTCGAGCGGACTGTAAAACAGTGCAAAGTACTGGATGTTCGAATTCCCCGCTCGACCGCCACTTTCCCCGCTCGAGCGGGAGTGCAAAATCTGGAAAATCCAGATTGCACCTCCAAGCCAAAAACCAAGTTCAAATGCACAAAATTCGATCCTCTTGGGCTAATTTTCTGGAAAACATTTGTAAACACATAGAATAACATGATTCAAAGCTCAATTTGAGAAATCAAAGCCCAAGGGTGTTTAATTAAATCCATTTTCAAACCCATTTTCATGAATATGATTTCAAATGAACATGCATGAACTTTAAACAATTTGCAAGCTTCAAAATATGCTCTAATGAGCTCATTCTTTCAAATTCAAGATGAAATCATGGACTTAACATAATTATGAGCATGCATGTAACATTTTGCCATGAAAACAACTTAAAACTCAACAATCCAAACATGCATGCATGAATTAAGCTATAATTCAACACTATTGAACCAATTCATACCTTAGATCACTAAAGACTCATGAATCATGCAAGAGTCAACACAAAACATAAACAAGATGGCAAGAAATCTACCTTAAGTCTTGAATTAAAGGTATGGAGGCTCAATTATGCACTTAAACTTTCAATTCCTCAAGATTCAAGCCAATTCTCTATGTTGAATTCACTATTCTCACTATCTCTCTCTCTTGGTCGGTTGCTCTCAAGAAAATAGGCTGATGAAATGTATATGAATGAATGCAAGAGGCTCAAATGTGCATAGATAGTGGCCCACTCACAATGGCAAAATGGTAATTAGGCCAACTCTTGACATTAAGCTTATTTTAATCTATTTTAATCATACTAAATCAGTTTTCAGATAATTACACCATAAAATCACATAAAATCTAACTAACACAGAACATCAATCAATTTCAGATTCGGCCGCCGATAAGGCCTTCAATTTGCAGTTCAAACATAAAAATATGAACAGATAGTTTAACAATCAACAGATAGAAATACAATTAAACAGATGTACTCAATCAGTTCAGTTCCAGATTTCAGTCAGTCAGTTCGGTATTTCGATCAGTTCAATTACTTATCATAATCAGTCTCAGTTTAACAGTAACAGTGGTCATTCGGTAAATGGTGGTGAGGGTTGTTACACTTATTTTCATTATACTGTCATTCATATTATGCTCTGAGTCTGTCATTGTTATTATGCTAGGTTTTGATATCTTTCTAACACTGTTACTAATGTTTGCTGTGCTCTGTTGCTTTGTTTTTTGGGATTGTTTTGTTTTGGGTTTTAGTTGTATTTGGTGTCACCATGTCTGCTCCCAAAAGACATGAGTCTACCGTGTCGCGTCCTTCGTTTAATCCTGATAGATTTCCCTCTGCCAAACAAGCCAAGTTATTCCGAAAGTCGTTTGCGTCTAGGATTGCTCATCTTGAACATCATGTCCAGCGCAATACCTTCGAGTCTATTCCCATCCGTCCTTTGTTTGATCCATTAGGCGGAGACTTGGTTTTGTCCTTCTCCGGATGCCAAAATCTAGACTGGGTCCGTAAGTTTTTTTGCAATATTGAGAATATAGATAATATTGGTCCTTCCTTCACCACGTGGATTCGGACTAAGTCCATCTCTGTCACTCCCGAGCTTATTAGAGGGCTTCTTAGTATTGACCATGTGTTTCCAGAACATTATCCTTTTCCGGTTCGTCGTACTTGTGATTTTAATGTCGTGGCTGAAGTTCTGTGTGGTGCTCCTCGTAACTGGATGAAGGGCACTTTGATTAAATAGTTTGAACTCCTTCCCGAGTTTCGACTGCTTAATCTTATTGTGTGTGCTAATATTATTGTCACCACTCACTCTTCTGAATCAATCAAGAACAGGGGTTCGTTCTTTTCTGTATTGCTCGTCATATGTCCATCAATCTTGCCACCCTCATTCTTCGTAAGATGATTGCTGTCTTTGGTAACAAGCAATTAGGTCTCCCTTATGGTTGTTTAATCAACCGTCTCTTGTCCCGGCTTGAAATTCCAGTTTTAGAGGATGATGAGTATACATTTCCATCTAGGCCCTTCACTAAGAAGGCTGTTTCCCAAAGTCGTGCACATGTCAAGGGGGAGTCTTCTAGGGTTGGTACTTCCACAGGTACAACAGCTGGACTTGCCGAGGAGGCAGAGATTGATGCTACCACAGCTGGTGCTGATGAGGATGATGTTCCACCCCGGACTTTTCATGACCAGCTTCGACATTTCGAGGAGGTTGTGACACAGCGGTTGATTTTTCTGGATGCTCAGTTTGATGCCTTCGATGGCCACCTTGGACAATTAGAGCAGTCCGCCGTCCAGACTACTACTCAGCTCGCTCATATTATCTTTTTGCTTCAGCTCCAGCAGCCTCCTCTTCCTCCTAATGCTTGACACAGATCTCTGTTGGTTGGACTGTTTTACTCCTTGTCTCCCGACCAAAAAGGGGAAGAATTTTTTAATGTTTGATGATACAGTTTGGATATTTGAGTTTGGATATTTGGTGGTTTGGTTTGGATACTTTGGATATTTGGTGGTTTGGTTTGGATACTTTAATATACTTTGGCTATAGTTGTTTTTTTTTTTTTTTTTGTATATCTGTGGTTTTTGTGGACTTTAGTTATTTCATAGTCATTTGTTATATTCTTATGAAGTTCCACAGTTTTTTTTTTTTTTTTTTTTTTTTTTTTTTTTTTTTGTGTTGCTCTCTGATTCACAGGTGGATGACTGATGTTAACTCAACCTTTTTGTAAGGCTTTAGTTTTGTTTTCTTAATGTTCAATAGGTTGTGCTGGGGTTGTCTAGTGCATGTGTTTTAAGGAAAATTGTTTAGAAGAGTTTTGTCCGGGAATTGACAAAGGGGGAGATTGTTAGGTCCCTTTATTGTCAAATCCTCGTACAAACTCTATTTTGAAAAGTTGTAATTTTTTCTTGTTTTTTGACTTTCCCGCTCGAGCAGGACCTTTGGCGCTCGAGCGTAATATGTGCTATCTCAGTAGTTGGTCATGTCTGTAAACATACTGAGAAGTGTGATTTCGCGCTCGAGCGTGTGTTCCAACGCTCAAGCGGAAACCTGTTTGGTCACACGCGTATTTTACTGAAGCCGCTCAAGCGGGCTGTCCTACGCTCGAGCGGAGATCGCGACCTCTGTTTTCTATTTATATCTGTTTTAGGCTGATTTTAGGTTTTATTTTTTCCTAGATCTTGTTTAAGAGTCTTAGGGTTTTGTTTGAGGTTTTCTTCTGAAAGTTTTGTTGAGTTTTCCTTGATGATTTGAGTGAGTTCTAAACTCATGATCTAAGATACATACATCAAGGAGTTTGTTACTTCATATTCAAGAGTGTTCTTCTTCGGTGGAATCCGGAGATTCACGTGTGGGCATCAAAGGAGTTTGATACTAAGCGTGGCCGTTGATTCGGCATTAGAAGTTGTGGATTCAACTTCAGATTGATCAATTCGGAGACGAAGGCTGTGGCGAAAGATTTACAGAAGCTTGAAGACAAATTTGATGCGTTTGGTAATTTGTTGGTTGTCTTTGTAATCTTTCTTTCTTCAGTAGTGGATTGATTAGTGGTGTTTCGCCCGTGGTTTTTTATCACAGTTGAAGGTGCTTCAATTGTGATTTTTCTACGTAAAAATCGTTTGTGTTGATTTATTACTTTTGGAAAACAACAATCTAAACCACTTTCATAAGTGCTTGTTGATTTAGATTGTGTGTTTTGAATAATTGGGAATTGGTGGATTAAATCTTTATCTAATCACGAATCACTTAGGAATTTTAGGGACATCAACAATCTTCTACCTGGATGGTGATCTCTCTCTCTCTCTCTATATATATATATATATACATATTTGTATGCACAATCGCATATACACATGTTCATATTAATTCTCTATTTTTTCATAATTGGAATTGAATTTGGATGTAGTATAATAGAATGCAGATTACTTGGTTGAGATTGATTGAGTGGTTGTTATTGATTTAAATTATGTTAATAAGGTAGGCAAAATGGTAAAGTCATATAGGTTATTGATTGTGAATAGAAAGAATAGGATGATCTGTTGCATTTCCTTTCCTAAGATTTAATAGAGATAAAGTAGGAGAAGAAAAAGAAAAAGAAATTCTGGAAGTTTAATGGGGAAAAAGCCGAAGATATTTGTAGTGGGTTTCTCTCAATTGATCTATGTTTGGTCCTCTATCATTCTCTTTAAGGAACATGTTTGTGCATTGGTATCTAGATATGACACTCATGATGATGAACACAATTACTTTGTGTCTTGTAAAATACAAAATATATAAAGATTGATAACAAACATTACTTGTCATAGCTTAATGAATAGTTTCAGGGTTATGATGCATAGGTGTAATTTCCATGGCATTGGTTCTTGATTCTGAATGTTTGGTTGCTTCTTCAGTTTGAGTAGATTATACATGAAAATTGATTGTTTGGGGGGTTCTTTACAGCATTTTTTTTTGATTGGCAGGTGGTTTGGAACTCTTCACATAACTTCTACAATGTTTTCCTAACAACATACACATATTACTTGGAATGGCCAAGGTAAGCATTTTAGTGAAGCTAAGCTTGTTATGTTTGCCAAAGAAGTTTAGACTTAGCTAGCATTTTGTACTCAACTAAGTGCAAACTTCAATGACTTTCAGTCAAGGTTGAATGATTTATGCTTTGTCCTTTGCTTTTGTACTAAAATATGTGGGCCAGTTCTATCTACATTTGGTGCATCCAACACCTGTTGGCATGAAAGCCAATGTCGAACACTTGCTTAGGCAATTATGAAGTGTGGATGCTAATTCTTTTAGCTAGTAGAAAGAAACTTCGAGTACTAGAGTGTTATTCCTTTTATACTACAGAGTTATCATTTTATTGTTCTGTGCCTGGATTTATTGAAGATGCATTTGGACTCTTAAATTTGTTGTTTGATTACAAATCTAGTATTTTTTGAAGACCAATAAAGGAATGAAGCTAATAAAAAATGAAATCTGCTCCCAAAAAAATTTATATAAAAAAAAAATGAAGAAAATGAAAACATAGGATAGTGACAAGCGCCTTATAGTTGGCATGGGCAATATTCATTGACAACAGTTGTCTAAACTTTTTTTTTTTTTTTTTGCTCCCTTCTTCTTGAGATAACTCGTTGATTTGGGTTGTAAGGCTTTATTGTATCTCTAGAGGAAATTTTACAACTTTTAAAAATCTAGACATAATTTCTTCTCTCATGATATGATTTTTTTTATTATTATTTAATATTCTAAAATTCTTAATTTTGGATATTTAGAATATAGCTTAGTTGCACCAAGCCCTTTTCTCTTTGTCAAACCTTCAAAAAAAAAAAAAAAAATTGAGAACCTCTTTAGATTTTTAATATATTTTGATCCACATTGTGACAACCCTCACCATTGTTTACTGATAATACCACTGATTACTGCTAAACTGTGGTTAAGCATGTTAAGTAACTGATCTGACTGAAATTCTGAACTGATTGATTGAGTGTATCAGTTTAAATGCATATCTATCTGTTTGACTGCTAAATGATCTGTTTATGTTTTATGTTTTAAACTGCAAATTGAAGGCCTTATCGGCGGTCGAATCCGAAATTGATTAGTGTTTTATGCTAATTAGAATTTATATGATTTTATGGTAGATTTAATTTGAAATTGATTTGGAATGATTAAATTAGATTAAATAATGTTAAATTACATTAGTTGCATTATTTACCTTTTTGCCACATTAGTGGGCCACTTCATGAGACCTCTTGAGACTTGAATTTGTATGATTTTGTTGCATCATTCTCCATCTTCTTGGACAAAACCGACTAGAGAGAAGGAGAGTTAGGAGAAAACTTGAGTTCATCAAATTTAGCTTGGGAACTAGAAGAAATTGAAGAGAGATTGCATAATTGAGCTTCCATTCTTGAATTTGAGGACCTAAGGTAGGAGAATCATCTTCTTTGTAACGCCCCGACCCTTTACATGTCATCGATATTGTCCGCTTTGGGCCACGCCCGCACGGATTTGTTCTTCCCAGTGGGTCACCCATCCTAGAACTACTCCAGCCTAAGCACGCTTAACTGGGGAGTTCTAATAGGGATTTCACCACCTGGGAAAAGGCCTCGATGCTATATAAGGGTCCAGATTTTTACTTTTATAGCCTAGGAACTCCCCCTCCATTCCTGATGTGGGACACCGGGGCCTTACAATCCACCCCCCATAAGGCTGCACGTCTCCGTGCAATAACGCCCCAATTTTCATACCCAAATGATGATACATTTACTTCAAATCAAAATAACATAAAAACAAATAAATACCCTCATGGGTTTACAAGTCCCAAGGCCTTAGCCTGGTTTCACAAAACGGTTATTCAAACCCACACATATAAAGCCCTTGGCTTACAATCAGAGTCACAGCAAACGAGCACACCATGCTCTCTTCACATACTTTCACACCCTCAGTTAGGCGGAATCACTACATCATTTCCTGCACAAAAATCTCATAGGGTGAGCATAAAGCTCAGTAGAAAATTCTTAACAAAGTATATACATTTTATACAAGTCTCAAGAGATGAAATGCACATGTCATGCTATGCCCTTTTGAAGATAATTTACATATTTATCCTTTGAAAACCATCATGCTCAATGATGTCATGCAATTTCAATTGTTCAAAACTTAACAATTTATTTCAAGGGCGGTAAATACGTCTCTAGTAATCCCTAGGCCGGTGTCTGCAAGTAGACTATACAAGTACTACCAAATTGTCATTTTTACCAATCGCAACTGGAAAAATCAACAATCACCTATCCGCGCAGATTTTTCGGTCTTTCACCCCGGACCCGCAGGCCAACTTATTCAAATTGTCATTTTTACCAATCGCAACTGGAAAAAAAAAATCAACAATCAACTATCCGCGCGGACTTTTCGGTCTTCCCCGGACCCGTAGGCCAACTTAATTCTACACCACCTGTCAAGACTTACCATCATTATTTACCCCAAAACCATTTCATGAAAACTATTTCTCAACATTCTTTTCTCAATGCAAGTTTTCAAATCGACCATCAAAGTGTAATGTAATGAAATGAAATGATATGCCAATACCATGTTAAAAATGTAATGCAATATTTCTTTCACTTTCGATACTCCCACACAACATTCCCATTGTGATCAAAATTCTCATTTCAATGCAATTTCACAAGATGAATAAATACTCTTATTTCAATTCATCAAAGAAATAACATAATTCCCACATTTCAAATAATCTCAACAATTTAGTCATCTCAAGACTATATTAATACTTTTAAACAACAATGCTCAAAATTTCAATAATCCTCATATTCCATGAAAATATCATTTATATGTAAATAAATAAACAATTTTCAAATATCATTTATTTTGGCACACAAAATAAATATAACAACCTATTCTAAAAATTTTCAACATCTTTGTTAAAAATTCCCAACTTCTAGGTTTTCTCATCAAAAGCTATTCATCTTCAATTATTTGAGAAGATCCCACCAAAAACATCTTTCTTTCATCAACATAGTTCAAAAACCCTAAATTTCTATTTTTAGAAAGAAGAAAGTAATCCCACTTTCGAAAATCAACCATCTTCTTAAATCAAAAATTCATTTTTATCAAAACAAATCAAAAGATGATTTCTAAAATCATTTAGATCTTGCAAAAATATATATATAACTCAAAGAAAATCCCTACCTCAAGCTTGAAGAGAAAACAAGCAAAAATCCAAATTTTCGATTTTGTCGACTTTCGATTCCACCGGTCAAAATGTTGCTTTCACCAAACTCTTCACTTTGGTAACTGATATGCATCATAAAATTAGTTTAAAACTCACTGTCCCATTAATTATCCTTATTGGTTCATCTTACCAAAATCCACTAAATCAGAAAAGTCTTACAATTTGTTTCTAGTCCATTATTAAATACTAATACCTCTCTCTCAACTCCTTCACAGCATAACCAAACCACCAATTAAATATAAATAAATAATAAAACACACACCTTCATACCCAACAATTTCTTTGCCACATATGACCACTCCTACGCACAACCAACTGAGATACACATGCGATATATTTGACTACCCAATTGACTCTATTGTTAAATTAGTATAAGTATGTATGCAGGTGTATCTATATAAAATAATCCCAAAACCGACTAGCCACCTTCACTAAAAATAGCCACCAATAATCAATCATTGCCAAGAAAAGCATTGAAAATAAAAACTATTAAAGGAACAGAAATGTACCATCATCTGGACATTCTTTGTGAGGCAAAGCAGAGTCGGGCAATGTTGATGATTTTCCACAATGCCCATCTTCATATAACGACCCATCACCACTTGAAGCCTCATAAAGTGCAACGCAATGCTAGCCCAAGTCCTCATTTGCATTCTTTAAATCCCTTGAATTAGAGTCGTGAGACCATTGTTCTCTAACAAGGAGTGAGCGAGAGCGAGCTTGGTCGGCTTTGAGAGAGAAGCCTTTGGTGGAGTAGAGCTTGGCCAAGTCGAAGAGAGCAGAGGATAGTTGAAGATGATCTAATTGTGATGAATTTAGGGTTTCGAGCTTCGAAATTAGAGACTCGAGAAGAGAGATGGCTTCGTCGACCCGTCCACCATCGACGAGGTCTTCAACAGATTCGCTCCAGCTCATCTCTTGTCCTTCCATGGGTGTGTGTTAGGATCGCTGCCCACCCATTTTGTGGCCAATCAGCCTCCGCCCAGATGTAATTAGAATGATCTCTGATAGGCAGCTCATCTTCCCCATTAAAGAATATTATCCCCTTTCTGTTATACATTGGCGGAAAGTTGAAATCAACAAATAGTCAAAAAAAAACAAGAAGTGATTGGATCCCATGGACTTGCAGAAATCAGTGACTGGAAGCAAAAATTCGGGTTCGACGGAATGGATAGCGATTTATAAAATAACCCTACAATATAAGTTCAAGGAGATAGCTTTACGAAACACATCAATTGATTGACTCAACCACCGCATATTGTTCTACGAATGAAATCCCCAAAAGTGCAAACCTCAGCACTATATATCCAAGTTATAGTGAGAGCTCAAGAAGGGCAGAGTTTGAAAAGATCTGATTGTTTGCTTAGAGATCCAAATAGAGAAATCGTTGACTCAGCAAATTGAATCTTAAAGTACTGCAAAAAGATATTGAGTAATTAATGAGAGGGTAGAGAGAGATAATATAAACAAACTTTCCACTCACTCTTGTCCCAAAAATATTCCTCACACTTTGTAAACTCCATTCCAGCACCTCTTCTTTTCTTTGAGTAGACCACACCTCCCTTTTCTTCATAATTCTCCTCATTTTCCTACGGAAAGTGCAACCCCAGCTGTAATGTAACCACATATATACTATATATAAAAATAAAATTAATAATAACTTTCCTACTAAAAAAAATTTCCCACCACCAATTTTTTTTTATTTTTTTATTTTTATTTTTTTTGGGTCTTTACATTCTTGAACTTGTATTTAAGTTGTATCTTGCATGTTTCATGGAAGTTTGGTGATTAGAGACTAGAATTGGTTCAAAATGTTGAATTGAAACTTAAATCATGCATGCATGTACATGTTCTAGCATTTTGAGGTTGTTTTCATGGAAATTGCTACATGCATGTCCATATCTTGGTTATAGTTCATGAATTTAGCATGTTTTTGGAAGGATTGACTCATTTGTTCTTGTATTAGAAGCTTTGAAGTTGATTAAATTCATGCATGTTGCATGTACATCATGTTCTTGAAGTTTTGTTTGGAAATGGGTTCAATTGAACTACCTTTGGGCTTTGATTTTGCAAATTGATCTTTGAAACATGTCATATTATGAGTTTTAAAGTGTTTTCCAGAAAATTAGCCCAAAATGATCGAATTTGATGCTTTAAATGTTGAGTTTCATGCTTGGAGACAAATCTAGAAATTCCAGATTTTGGATCCACGCTTGAGCGGGGAACTCCACGCTCGAGCGTACACTCTGAGTTCATGCAGTCCGCTCGAGAGGGGAAAGTAACGCTCAAGCGTGAAATGCGTGTATCCAGTACTTTTCATGTGTTTACAGTCCGCTCGAGCGAGGGAATGCATGCTCGAGCGAGGACTTGTGTCTTACGCTCAAGCGGGGGTCGAGCGTCTGTCGAGCGTGAATTTCATGCATCCAGTACTTTTGCAGTCCGCTCGAGCGAGGAATGTCACGTTCGAGCGTAGCTCTTTTGTCTGCATGTCCGCTCGAGCGAAGAAAGCCACGCTCGAGCGGGACCCCCGTTTCAGCAAAAATTTGAAAAGTGTTTTAAAGTGCATCTTTGCATCCTCATTCCATCCTAGGCATTCCTAGGCCTAGTTTAAGGCATCTTAATGAGGATAATGCTATAGAACCACACCGAGTCAAGATAGGGACTAAGTTATTGTCTCCCAAACGTGCAACTTAATGTGTGTTCATCCTGTAACTGTGTAGGGTTGGCATCCGAGGACGCTCACTAGCCTATCTGTAGCCCAGAACTCTGTGAGTAACAATGTTGTAAAGATATATTCAATCATGAATATTTTCTGAATGATCAACTGTACTACTTTCTGAAATGATATTTCTTACTGAATGAATGTCTGTCATATTTGCGAACTGTATTCGTGGTATCCATAGCAATTTACTGTTACTGTACTGTTACTGCTACTGTTACAGAGATCTCTGTCGGTTCCCATGTTGGAACCACTACTGTTTACTGATATGATGGCCATCAACTGACTGTTCGGTCTGTTAAGACCTTCTGTACCGTTTGCTATTGGATATACCACATATAACTGCTATGGTTTCTAAATGATTGATATGACTGTTTAAATACTGAAAGGACATTCATTCTTAACCTCTTTACATAGTTGTTATTCACTGGGCTTTAGCTCACTGTTTATATATATATGTAGGTGTCCAGGCACCGGACCAGAGCTAGGAGCGTCGGGTTAGCTCTTGTTTTGTCAAGCCAACCATTGTGCCTCACTGTGAGGTTCCAAGTGCTGCCAAGCCAAGGCTGCTTTGGGGTGTTTTAGATTCTCCCTTTCTGTTTCTATTTTGTATAGACTGTATGAGACTTGTACTGTACTGTTATGGTAGGGATTTGGTCCCTAACCTGAATGCCTGTATATGATGTATGTACATACTGCTTTTGTTCCGAATGTGAATGTGTTATGAAAAGTCTTTTTGCATACAGACTGTCACAGCTCATTGGACATCTTTCATTTACTGTTTTGGCTTCCGCCAGCCCCTGTACTCTGTATTACTGTTATTACTGTTAAGCAGACTTTCGGTAATCACGGATTACTGGCCGGTTACGGTGCTAAACCTATAGGGGCGGGTTTGGGTCGTGACACACATAATTTGATTTGCTTTTGGAATTGAATCGACTGCATTATTGGTAACCACTGGAAATAAAAACCTCAAAATGAAATTGGTGGGTATTGAATTAACTCACAATTAAATATGATCACAATTGCCATAATAGTTTAAGTAGAGACTTTGGGCAAATTATATCCTCTTTTCTTGTATACTCCTTTGTTATGAACCTACTCTTTTGTGAGATGTAGATTCCTCTCTGCCCAGTTCAAAGAGAATCAAGCTAATGATTGGTTTATTAATGAGTGGCTGTTACTATTATCTGTACTGAAGTCTCATGCCTCTGTATAGCCTGTGCATACTTTTAGTAATGTTCTGCAGTCTTGTTTTCACTTGGCTGTTAATGTGTTTAGCATGTCTAGTCTCCATTGCAGGCCTTCTTGGATTTAAGGTTCTTTATATGAAGCTATGCCCATCACTTCCCCTAATCAGTTCTTGTAGGTCTTGCTGGTACATGTTAAGGGATGTTATGGGTTGAGTGACTATGAGATCTATATACTAGGCTCTTGATATGTGAGTGTTTGTGAGGCTGTTTATACTAACTGTTTTTTCTGCCACTGTTATGTGGTGGTTGAACAGATGTAATCCTATGTTCGAATAGATGTAATTTTATTTTGATTGTTTGTTTTGTTTTGTTTATTGTCTGTCTTTAGCTTTCTTAGCTTTCCTTTGTGGATTTTTCCTTGTTGTGGCCTCTTTTTAGATGGTTGAAAGTGAAATTGATGCAAATTGTGGAATGGTTGATAATATATGCATTGTTTTATTTATATACATGATACATGTTGCACGGAATATACACAGGTTGTGGACAAAATAATTATAAAAAAAATAAAATCATGTTTTTGGTGACTAAACAATTGGTAGTAAAAAAGGAAGTAAATATTTTTAGCAACTAAATAGTTACTAGCTAAAAATAAAATAAATAAAAAAAAACTTTTTGGCTACTAAATATTTAGTAGCCATAAAAAAATCAGACTTTAGGCGACTAAGACTTTAATAGCTAACAATAAAATAAAATGAAAAAAAAAATTTGGTGACTAAAACTTTAGTAGCCAAAAACAAAATCAGACTTTAGGTGACTAAAATATTTAGTAGTTAAAAAAATTAAGATGAATAACAAAAACTTTTTGACAACTAGTCGTCCAAAATAATTCTAGTTTTTGGCGACAAAAGTTTTTAGTTGCTAAAAATGCGATATTAATTTTTTGAAAGGTTTTAGCGACTAAAAATTTAGTCTACAATTGATGACTTTCGACGACTAAATTATTTTTAGTCGCCAAAACTTTTCTCGACAATTGTTCAACGACTAACCTAACGACCAAAAATTTTAGTCACTAAAAAGTTTCGGCGACTAAAAAATTAGTCGTCAGAAGTGACATTTGTTGTAGTGTCACAAGGTTCCTCACTAAAAATTTCATTTTTCTTATATAAAATATAGATTTTGTTGGGCAAAATAAATCACATTTTATTTTATAAAATGAATGGTACATATAATTAATTTTATAAAATACAATGCGATTTATTTTTGTATTTATAACTTTCTGATGAAGTTAATTTTTTGTACGAATGACTCTAATTGCAAAACCTACGAGATAGACTGTTCGAATCATTAATGTACACGTTTGAATTAAAATCCATAAAAATAATATATATAAACTGATATAAACAGATGAGATATGATAGAGAACTTATCCATTTCCCATTTCGGTTTAAAAAAAAAAACAAAAACAAAAAAAGGATGCTTTCCTTCTGATTTTTCCATTCATATCCCGATTTTATTGATTAAATATTTATTTTATATGTTTATACAATGAAAAAAATTGCTGCCCCAAAAAGGAACATGTAAAAATGAGATATTACAAATAAGGATCCAATTTGGGTGGGTTCGATCTAAGCTCAATTCGAATTTTTTTAAGACTTTAACAAGATATTTTTAAATTCTATACGAGCTTGGGTAAAAATTCAAAATCTCAAATTAAATTTAGATGAGTTTGGGCAAAGATATCAAACGATACGAACAACTCGAAACCTGAATTATAGATATATAGAAATGTAAAAATGTTAAATATACATATAAATTATTAATCATTACATGATATTAATGTAATTTAAATTATTAAATATATATTATATATACAAGCAACACAAAATCTTATTTTTTATTCTCACTCATCAATTGTAAAGATCACTATAGCAACATCTCTCTTACATTATATAAATTATTTGTTTTGATGTTATTAATGATTTTTTTATAAAAAAAAAAAAATCAATAAAATTTAATCTTAATAATTTTTGCTGTCAAAGAAAAAAAATAAAATTCATTACAATTCAAGTCAAACTTAGATCAGATTAAGGCAGACAATCTGGTTACAACTCAGGTTTAGATAGGCCTGGGCAAGGCTCAATACAACTTGGACTAAATTTAGATAATTTTCTAACCCACCCGAATTACACCCCTAATTACAAAACCGAACCTCTCTCCCCTCTTACTTTTTGCAAATATCAAATGGGAAGTATCTTCATTGAACACCTGGAATTCTCAAGTTGTGGTAACCCGTGTCATGCACGGGATTTTATAAATTAAAAAATATATATTATAATTATTTTGAAATAATTTAAGAGAGACTTATTTATAAGTCCTTTTTCAGACACTTATGGTAGGCTAAGTCCTGTGTAATTTCTTATAGAGTCTCAAGTTCTATTTAGATAGGAATGTATTCCACAAGATCCTACATAAACGTAACGTGACGTGACACTTACATAAACGTAACGTAATGTGACACCTACATAAACGTAACTGTAACAACCCTCACCTCTGATTGGTGTTAAACTGTGATTGAGCATGATAAGTAATTGATAAGAATGAAATCCTGATCTGTTTGTATGAGTGTATTGCATTAATTGCATTTCTATCTGTTTGTCATTAGATGATCTGTTCATGTTTTTAATTTCGAATTGCGAATTGAAGGCCTTATCGGCGGCCGAATCAGAAATTGATTAGTGTTATATATTATTTAGGATTTATGTGATTTTATGATAGGTTTAATTAAAATTCGATTTGGAATGATTAAATAAAGTTAAACTACATTAGTTGGCTTTTACTACCAAATTGCCATTAGTGGGCCACTTTCATACAACATCTTGAGACTTAATTCATATCAGCTTTGGTGCATCATTTTGTTCATCTTCTAGTCCAAACGAGAGAGAGAGAGAGAGTAGGAGAAAAATTGATTTCAACAAGTTTGGCTTGGAACTTAGGAGAATTTGAAAAAGAATTGAAGGAGAATTGTACATTAGGCTCCTACACCTAGAATTCAAGACCTAAGGTAGGAATTCATCTTCCTACTTGTGAATTTAAGTTATTTCTTGCATGGTTCATGGAAATTTGGTGATTAGAGTCAAGAATTGACTTAAAGAGTTGATTTGAGTAGCTAATTCATGCATGTATGTACATATTCTTGAAATTGAGGTTGTTTTCATGAGAATTTCAACATGCATGTCCACATTTTGGTTGTAGTCCATGAATTCACCATGTTTTAGAGTTCAAATCTTGCATTTGCTCATGTTTTGGAGCATTGGAATTCACTAGAACTCATGCATGTTAAGTTCTTGTATCGCACTTCAAGTTTCTTTGAAATTTGTGTTCAATTGGCTTACCTTTGGGCTTGATTTTACAAAATGATCTTCAAATCATGTTGTAGTATGGGTTTTCAAGTGTTTTCCAGAAAATTAGCCCAAAAGAATCGGGTTTGAAGCTTTAAAGGTTGAGTTTTGTGCTTGGGGATCAATCTGGAAATTCTAGATTTTCGATCCACGCTCGAGCGTACACTTTGAGTACATGCACTTCCGCTCGAGCGTATAAAGTCACGCTCAAGCGTGAAATGCATATGCCCAGAAGTTCATGTGTTTTGCAGTCCGCTCGAGCGAGAGAATTCACGCTCAAGCGAGGACTTGAGCCTCACGCTCGAATGGAGGTCGAGCGCCCATCGAGCGTGAAAATCGTGCATCCAGTACTTTTCATGAGTTTGCAACCCGCTCGAGCGAAGGAAGTCACGCTCGAGCGGAGCTCCTTTGTCTGCATGTCTGCTCGAGCGTAGAAATCCACGCTCGAACGTGGACCCCTGTTTCAGCAAATTTTGAAAAGTGTTTTAAAGTACATCTTTGCACCCTCATTCCATCCTAGGCATTTCTAGGTCATGTTTAAGGCATCTTAATGAGGATAATGTTATAGAACCACATCAAGTCAAGTTTAAGGGGCTAAGTCATTAATCCCAAGTGTGTAACTTAGTGTATGTTCATTCTGCAACTGTGTAGGGTTGGCATCCGAGGATGCTCATTAGCTTGCCTATAACCCAGTGCTCTGTGAGTAACAATATTGTAAAGATATGTTCAATTATGATTATTTTCTGAATGATCAACTGTATTGTTTTCTAAAATGACATCGTTTACTGAATGAATGTTTGTCCTATTTGTAAACTGTATCTGTGGCACCCTTAGCGACTTACTGTTACTGTTACTGCTACTGTTACAGAGATCTCTGTCGGTTCCAATGTTGGGACCACTACTGTTTACTGATTGATGGCCATCAACTGACTGTTCGGTTTGTTAAGACCTACTGTACTGTTTTGCTATAGGATGTACCACATATGACTACTATGGTTTCTAATTGATTGATATGGCATGAAATATGAGCCACTGATTGAATAACTGATGCAAATGACTGTTTTAAGTACTGAAAGGACATTCATTCTTAACCCCTTTACGCATATGTTATTCACTAGGCTTTAGCTCACTGTTTATATATATATGTAGGTGTCTAGGCACTGGACCGGAGCTAGGAGCGTCGGGTTAGCTCTTGTTTTGTCAAGCCAACCTTTGTGCCTCGCCTCGAGGTTCCAAGTCCGTTCAAGCCACGGCTGTTTTGGGGTGTTTAGATTCACCCTTTGTTTCTGTTTTGTAATAAATGTTTAAGACTCGACTATACTGTTTTGTTGGAGGGCTTTGGTCCCTCACCTGGATGTCAGGTGTATATATGACGTATGTATATATATACTTTGTCTCTAAATGTGGCTTGTGCATTAAAGTCTTTTTGCATTTAGGTTTTCACAGCACATTGGACATCTTTTATTTACTGTTTAGCTTCCGCCAGCCCCTTTACTCTGTATTACTGTCTTTACTGTTAGGCAGGCCTTTGGTAATCTCGGATTACTGGCCGGTTACGATGCTAAACCCATAGGGGCGGGTTTGGGTTGTGACAGTAACGTAACGTGACACCTATATAAACGTAACGTAACGTGACACCTACATATACGTTTCGCAAACTTAATAAGTTTTTATTTTTTTAAATTGAATGTGAAAATGTTGCTGGTTTATGTTGGTGTCACGTTACGTTTCATATAAATATGATCTATGGCAACATTCAATTTCCTATATAGGAAATTGAATGTTGCCATAGATCTTAGATGACACGTTACGTTTATGTAGGTGTCACGTTACATTACATTTATGTAGATATGATCTATGGTAACATTCAATTAGGAAATTGAATGTTGCCATAGATCATAGGTGTCACGTTACGTTTATGTAGGTGTCACGTTACGTTACGTTTATGTAGATATGATCTATGGTAACATTCAATTAGGAAATTGAATGTTACCATAGATCATAGGTGTCACGTTACGTTTATGTAAGTGTCACGTTACGTTACGTTTATGTAGATATGATCTATGGTAACATGCAATTTCCTATATAGGAAAGTACATGTTACCATAGATCATATGTGTCACGTTACGTTTATGTAGGTGTCACGTTACGTTTATGTAGGTGTCACATTACGTTATGTTTATATAGATATGATCTATGGTAACATTCAATTTCCTATATATGATTTTACTATTATTTATGATATTAACAACTAATATTGAGGGTAAATGTGTCAACAAACTTCCCACAGGACTTATGGGAACATAAGTTTTTTAGTAGGACCATATGTAGTATAAGTCTCCCTAATAGGACTTATAAATAATTTTCCCATAATTTAATATTTTATCTTATAGCATACATAAAATTTATAAGTTAACTTTTATATTTATAACTTTTTAAATTATTAGTTTTAAAAAATTAAAATGTATATATATAAGTCTAATTTGTGTAATTTTGATAATTTGTATTAAAAAAAGTTAAATCTGATTAAATGAGATTAAATGAGTTATGACATACCTCTTCTTGTTATGAAAATATACAAATTTAAAAGTTATATGTAAGACAAATATACAATTAAATGTGAAGTGAAGTGACATTTAACAATAATTAATATGACGTTTCTATTATTAATCCAATAATTTAAGTTACATTTCTTTTGATTTCAATTTCATAACTAAAAATAAAATATGAATATAATACACACATGAATTTTTAGTCTTTAAGAATAAGAAAGTTCCAAAATATTTTCAAACTTTCATCATTTTTTTAAAAATTTTTTTTATCTAATTTGATTTTAAATTTGAATAAAATTTTTGATTTTATATGAATTACTTTAACTTTTTCATTAAATTTTTATCAATTTTTAAAAGAATTTCATTCTTATTCCAATTTGTTTTTTCTTTTCACCAATTTTGATGAAAAAAACAATAATTTTCAACATTTCATCTTTTTAAATTTTTATCAAATTATACTTTGATTAAAAAAATATTAAAGGTTGAAAATTCTCTTAATTGGAATTATAATGAAATAACATCTTGAAACAGTCAAAGTTTGAATATGTGGTTAGTGAAAATGTATAATTTAATTAATTATCTTCTCATAAAAATTGACACTTATGACTACATTATTATAAGTCAGATTATGGAAAAAAAAAAATTGAGGTGTCAAGCATTTTCCATTTGTAAATATCCTACATATTAAAAATAAAAATAATGTGTAGCTTTTGGATATGTGTTTATCAGTTTTGTTTTATGGACATAAACAATTGATGTTTCAATTTAAAAATTAAAAAGTAAAAAATAAAAATAGATTGGGTTTTTTAGAGATGAAATAAGCCATCTAACTCTTCTATATACTATTTAAGATGGACTATTTAATTACATAAAAAAATAAAAATTGTATTTAGAATTATCCTCATATATTATGCTATTATATACGACTATAGTTATAACAGATTAACTATAATGGGAGTGTTTGGTGTGGCTTATTTTGGCCAACTTATAGATTCTAGCTTTGGAAAAATTATTTTGGACTATTTGGTTAAACTTATTTCAAACGGCTTATGATTCTAGCAACTTATTTTAACTCAAAAAAACTGATTCTGAGAAGTTGCTTACTCCTTACTTCTGATTATCAGCTTCTACTGTGGACATATTAATTTAAGGTTATACTCTTAAATTTTTTTATTTTTTTATTTTTTAAAAATAGAGAAAGACCCAAATGGACTATGGATTATTATTATTATTATTATTTTTTTTTGAGAAATGTAGACAAATAGTAAATAACAAAAAATTAAAATTAATTCAAAATGCTATTTCACAGCTTATTTAACAAACACTACGCAGCAACTTAAATCTATAATCCAACAGCTATACCAAACAGATTAATAGTTTTTGATTAAAGTCATAATCTATGATCTGTTAAGTTATAATTTATAATCTGTTTAACGGTTACACCAAATAGGGCCAATATGTGACATCCCAAAAATCGCGAACATCAGGGAATATATTAACAATCAAATACAAGGTTTATCTAAGGTTAGGAGTCTAGGAAACGGTACTAATGAGTCCTATGACCAATAACGAAGTAAGATCTCAGATCGCCGGAGGAGTCAAGTTAGCCTCATTTCTAAATCCAGCTTTCTTAGGTAGCAGACTACCCTTTTGACAGATCTTAAAAGGCATTGACGCAAGGTCTCATAAGCAATGCAGAAATAGGTATAAGATTACAAGGTAAATAATAATTACAGTGTCTCAAATTTTAAATTTACAAAACGAGTCTCATTACTATTACAATCCAAGAATAAATAAAAACACAATCAAACTAATAAGCGAAATGGTTCCGAACTTTCTCTAAGGCAAACTTAAGTCTCCAAATGTCTTTGACTTTTCGTTGGCTTCGTACGTTTCTTCGATACCTGGCATAAAACGCCATGAGTTTTGAATACCCAATAAACACACACACACCACGTCCCTTTTGCTGCTTTGTTGCAGAACTTACCTCGGATGCCTAGCAACAGTTATATACCACGTAGCGCCAATCGCAGGGCCTCAAAAGAGACGGTAATAATGGGCCTTGCCCAAATCCCTCCTTACACCAAATACCTAAGGTCCGAATGCAACCGCTCTGTTCAAGGGTTCCAAAACCACTTGCGTAAGACTTTAACTACCAAATAGGGAACACATCCCGTCAACCAATCAATATCTTAGTAACTTGTCCAAAAATTCGCAACCCATTACCACCCGTTAAGTTTCCCGTTTGAGTTAGATAATTTAAGTCAGAGTTAGGACATACTCTTGAAACAACATCTATTGCACAAGTATAAACAACTAAATAGTACAAATAGAAGGAAATAAAGTTACAACACGTGAGACTTACATATGAGGATGGGCACAAGTAGCTCTAGGCATATTCAAGTAGTTAAGGAAATAATTTTGCACAAGAATATAATTTCCAGATTTGCACAAGTGTGAGCACCATCGAAGGATTAAAATAAAATACATAAACTTATGACACGTGTAATATCATACCGAAACATGATCATAAATTAATAAGCATATTCATGAACACAAGAGCATAAAACACCAATGAAAACAGAATTTCCAGATTCAGTACTACCTAAAGATTATACTCAAAAGGCTATTTCAGATTTTTCCAAAGCCTGGCCTTCCTACGGTTCGTAGGGAATTTTATCTAGTTTTCAGAACATTTTTCGAAAATGGAATAGCTTTTCTAGATTTTTAGTTATTTCATAAATACTCCAGCTCTATCCAGATTCGTTGACCGTTACGAAAATAGGATTTTCTCGCAAACCACTCACTCGTTTTCAATGAAACCAATTTTCCTTGAAAGATAACTCCGTAAGAAAGATTTTGACATAAAATGGAGGTCCAGAAGATTTTTATACATTTTTCTAAAATATTCGCAAGGTGGCTGTAAAACAGATTTTTCTGGCACAGTTCTTGAAAATAGAAAGTTGGTGAGAAAAGAAGTCAGCTAGGGGAAATTTTCCACTTCTCTTGTGATGAAAACATACTAAATAATATGTATTAAACTTAGAAATTTAAGGTGATGGTGTGCCTTTGAAAAGTTTAAGAGATTGATATGGAAAAAGGTGGTCTTCTACCGATTAAGAGAAATAAAAGAATGGTAGAATCAAGGCTCAACTCCTTTCATTTTTAACACAAGAATACAATTAGAACACATCTGAAAATACCATTTTAAACTTCAAATGACATGTATTTGAAAAGGAAAATGAAAGAGAGAGTTGTGTTGTGACTTACTTGAGAGTTATTGGAATTGTTAGCAAACTTCTTCTTCCTCTCCTCTCTTCTACCAAGCTCACCCTCCTTCCTTTCTTCTCTCTCAGCTGAATATAGTGTGTATAAGTGTTGTCTTGTATGTAAAATGCTAAGGGATAGGTTGTTTATATAATGAATTTGGTGCAAAAGGTCTTAAATGCCCCTTGGTTAGAATTGGATTGGATAGTTTGGATTTAGTTTGAATTCAATGGAATAGTGGATGATTAAGTATCTTAATTAGGTTCCTAAATATGATCTAGTTAGGGTTTTCCTTCTAATCAAACCAACCTAAGTTGCATGTATACATATATATATATATATAAAAGTTTGTACTAAATTAAAGATTTTCTTCCTTAAATCATGCAAAATTGTTTCAAAAAGTACATTCATCATATCTATGTAGGTATGGCTGGCCATAAATGATGATTTGAAGGACTTATTTTATATTTTTTTTGGTGTACAAATCTTGAAAATTGTAAAATATAATGTTAAAAAAAGATTTTAGGGTACACGTGTGTATATAAATATATAATAGTACTTGTTTGGGGTGTATTTGTGATTTAATAAAAATGTGAGGGCTTGAGCTCAATTAAAGTATCTATTTCAAGTGTAGAGCTAATAAATTAGTGTTAGGAAAAATAATTCGATTTGTATTATCTTGCATTGAATTTAAAGGTAAATTACCGAACGAAAACTTTAAAAACCGAAAGTTAAGGTTTAGAGTGATTAATCTAAAATTTGAGAGTTAAATAATTAATATTAGGGTGTTAGAAATGATTTCTAAGCTTCCAGGGTCGATTAGGGTTTGTATGGGTTCGTCTGTGATGTGTTTTCGGTTCTAGGGTTTAATTTGTGAATAATCGACGAACTAAGGGCTTTATTATAATAACTCAAAATTTAGGGACCTAATAAGGTTTACAAAAGTTAGGGGCCTCACACAACATATATGAAAAGTTATATTAAGTTTTCATTTTTCATTTATTGAATTATAATTAATAAGCTAACAAATAGTTGTAATTTTATAATGGAACAGAAAGAGGATAAAAATAAATAACACAATGATATTTAAAAGTTTGAAATTTACCTAATATTTATAGTAAAATCTTGAATTCTTAATAATTTTTCACATTTTCTATAAAATAAAATGACAATAAAAAAAATTTTTGATACTCATTTTTTTTACTTTAATTTTATGGTCTTCGTTAAAGAAAACAAAATCCGATCAAAATCCTTGGCACAGAACGAACATGGATACTTTGATTGCAATCATAATTACCAATAATTCTTTTCCACCATGCAAATCTGTAAACAAACAAATAAACCGTACTAAAACAGAAACCAAACCAAACTAACTGTAGAGAAAGGGAGTCACACATGGAAAAAAATAAAATAAAAAACAAATAAATTTATGTAATGAGAGAATGTTACCTCCAAAAACTTAGACCTCACCTAACCCAATCCGTTAGCTCATCCGCTAGTGCCCGCGAAATCTAGGAGTTAGGATGGCTGATCATATTATTATTTAAAAAAGACTTAAAAATTGATTAATTTGTCCCATTAAATGATTTAAAATTTTGATATATATATATAAGAAAAATAAAAAATTAAATTATAATTATAATACTAAATTATAATTCAAATTTAGATATTGTCATATTTTTTTGAGATCCATATCTAAATTCTTATAATTATTTATTATTATTTTTGTTCTGTATTTATTTTTTGGGCAAATTACACAAATAGTCCTTATAGTTTGGGGCTTGTGTCACTTTGGTCCCTGACTTTTCAATTGTGACACATTTGACCATGAATTTTGAATCTTGTTCCAAATAAGGACAATTGAATATATAATTAGATTTTTCAAGGGTAAAATTGTCAATTTGACAAAATATAAACTAATTTGACAAAAATAAATGTCAAACAAATATTTTTGAATTTTAAAAATTATTTCTACCTACTAAAAATAAAATTATGTAAAATTGATAAATCTTTTAGACATTTATTTTTTTTTTTACCAAATTAATTTTTATTATGTGTTTGGATGATGATCATGTAAAATTAATTTTAAAAAATTAATCATGTAATTTTTATTAATTTTACATAATTTTATCATTGGTGGATAAAAATAATTTTAAAAAATTAAAAATATTTTTTTGACATTTATTTTTATCAAATTAGTTTATATTTTACAAAATTGACGATTTTACCCTTGAAAAATCTAATAATATTTTCAATTGTCCTTATTTGAAACAAGATTCAAAATTCAGGGTCAAATGTGTCACAATTGAAAAGTCAGGGACCGAAGTGACACAAGTCCTAAACTATAGGGACTATTAGTGTAATTAACCCTTATTTTTTTCAATTCATGTAGGATGGAATTGTGGGTTTCTATTTTTTTTTCCAATTTAATTTATTTATAGTTTCTATTTGTTTTTAATTATTATTATTTAGGTAAGTTATGATTTGAGTTATATATGGGATAGACATGTGGATTTTTATTGATTTAAAGTATGATGGTGAGACATTTTCAAATTAAATTTTGTTTAGATAAACTTTAAAAATTTTTAAAATTTAAAATTGAATATTGAGATTAAAAATAAAGATTTGAATTGAATAAATAAAAATCAAATTTATTAATTTTATCTGATTGTATATTTGATTTTTAATTTTTTTGTTATTGTTATGTTATAATATAATATATAAAATATAGATAAATATTCATAATTTTTATGAAAAATATTATTTGATTGTTTGGAACAAAGAGAAGGCAGATAAATTTTAATATTTTTTTTTTTAAAAATCAATTAAAGAGATTAGGATGGAGAGAATATAAAATATTTTTATTTTCTTTTCATTTGAAATTTATAAATTAAAGGATAATTATTACTTCTAAAATAATTAAATAAATAAATTAGTTAATAGTTTATTTTTTAAAATCTATTTTATAAATTAAAAAATTAATAATTTTAAAAAATTAATAAATTTATTCTATTAAATCATTTAAAATTTTAATATTATACATCAAAAAATAGATAATTATATTATTAAATCATAATTCTAATTTAGATATTGTGATATCTTTTTGAGATTCATATCTAAATTTTTATCTTCTTTATTTTTACATGATTTTTATTTTTTTTTAATTTATTTTTACGTGGTTTCATAATTCAATTTTTTTTTAAAGATTTATATGTTTTGTCATTTGTTTTTAATTATTATTATTTAGATAATTTATGATACGAGTTAAATATGTAATTAATAGGTAAATTTTATTGATTTAAAATATGATAATGAGAAATATTAAATTAAAAACAAATTTTAACATAAATAAAAAAAATAACAATCCAATATTTAATACTATACCAAAGCAAAATAAAACATACAAGGCAGGAAAAATAAACCCCTAAACACAAATCAAATATACATATAAAAATACTTCCAATCTTTTCATAAAACCAAAGAAAATGCAAACAAAACGAGACAAAATAAAAATAATACCACCACCCATCACGCGTAAGGTATCATTTATCGCTCTGGAAAGTAAATAAAGATCTATTTGGTGGGGGATGCACACTCCTTTTCTTCTTCAGTCTTGGAGTGGTACCCTGGAAGCTTCTCTTTTATCTTCTCAAAAATACCCTTCTTCTCCTTCGGCTCGGCCTCGTGACTGTGAGTCTCTGCGGCCGGGGCGGCGTACTCAGCCGCTGGCGGCGGTGGAGGGACCTCCTCGGCTTTCTTGTTCTGGCCTGGTAGTTTCCCCTTAATTTTCTCGAAGATGCCCTTCTTCTCCTCTTGTTGTGCTAGCTCTCCATGCTCTACTACTACCTCCTCCTCGTACTTCTCCTTCGGCGGGAGAGGTGTCACCACTGCCTCGTATTTCTCAATCTTCTCTTCTTCCTTATCTCCTGAAATCTTCTCCTTGATCTTCTCTATCGGACCCTTATTTGCCTCGTATTTCTCAGTCTTCCCTTCTTCCTTATCTCCTGACATCTTCTCCTTGATCTTCTCTATCGGACCCTTATTTTTCTTCTTCTTTTTCTTCTCTCCATTCTCGTCTTCTTCCTCCTCATCGCTCGACTGCAAAACATTTCAAAACAATCATATTTAAATGAGTTAAGCTTTATAAATCTCACAAACTCACATATATGAAGCCTAGAGTGCTTGACTACTAGTGCCATCAAATTAAGGGATACCTATATATAGATAGATCGTATCTAATATTATCATGTGATTAATATTAATTCATTAAAATGTTTGAAATTCTCTACGTTAATATAACGATTGTGAAAGATCATATCAAATCAATTCTTCAATTGAAAATTTGTTAAATTCTACTGATTTAAAATTTTAAAGACGTCTTGTACTTTTACCATATGAAATGATATCTTTAATTCACCCAGATCGTCACGCCAATGTTTGAAATCATGCTTAGGACTGTGACACATTCACCAGTAAGTACTCGCTATGCGTAAAAATATTCAAAATAGTCACATTAAACGGAAAAAAAAAAATGTAAATGTATGGAAGACTTACAGAGCTTGAGCTGCTATTGGATCGGGGGAGCTTCTCCGACAGATCGTCCTTCTTCTCTTTCTCTTTGCAATCCTCGAACTTGGGCTCTGGCTCGGACACGTGGACCTTCTCGAACTCGGTCACCATCACCTCCTCTTCGGGCTTTTTCTCTTCCTCTTTCTTCCCCATAAAACCGAAGAGCCCGCGATCTTGAGTTTCTACCTCCACCTCATCGGTGTTAGTACTCGAGATCACGGTGCTCTCACACTCGTCATGGCTCTTCTCGTCTCCAAGGTGGTGGTGGTGGTGGTGGTGATGGTGGTGGTGTTCCTCGGCCATTCTGATCAAATGAAATTGACAAATACAAACGACACTCTAAAACAGCCACCGATTAGAAACAGCCGATTAGAATTCGAAGTTTCGTCTTTTGATGGTTTAGGTGTAAAGAGGGTAGTGGCCTTTTATAGGTAAAGTATAACGCGAACTTGACGTTTAAGTCTCAAAATAATAAGAGTGATAAAGACACAAGCCCGAAGGGCAAGCTAATCCAAAACCTCGAATGAGTACACATTGTGTAACCGACGTATATATTACATTAAGGGAGGTTTGAGATGATCTGAATAAGTATATTTTATCTTTTTATAAAAAGATAGGTAGAAAAATAAAGAGGTGATGTGATGAAAAAAAATAAAAAGATGAATTATTTTTGAGTTGCAAAATTTGGCCTAAAGATGATAATTAATTATATTTCATTTGAGATGTGAGTCAGTTTTTTAATTTTTTTTGATTATTTTAATTTAGGATTAAATTTTTTTATTTAGGATGAATTTTTTAATTTTTGTAAAAAAAATAAAAAAATTATGAGTTGATTGTGATATTTTTTAATTTAAAATTAAAAAAATTATTTTGATTTTTTATTACTATTTTAGTCCTAACCCCCCATCATGCCGAACCATAGAGATGGGAATTGATTATCTATAATTAGACAATTCAATTGCAGAATGAATAATTCAATTATTTGTAGTTGAAAATAATTTAAATTATTTTATTGAAAATAATTAGACAATTCAATTTGTTTTTATTAATATGATATTAATATTATTTTCAAAAACAAAATATTTATTCTAATTTTTAAGAATAAAAAATAGATATAATCTAATATCCATATTCGATTAATTTTATTATGTAGATAATTAACTCAGTGAATTGAATTCAAATACAAACAATTTAGACCATCCATATTGACATATCTAATCAAACAAAAACTTCAATTAAATATCTTATCAAACAAAAATCTCCAAGTAAATATCTTACTATCAAATTGAAGAATATGCCTATAAACAGATAAATTTTACACAGGTTTATATGAACAAATAATTTTTTTTAAAATTAGTTCTTGCTAATAAATTTGTAAAATTAATTTATATATATATATATATTTAGATACATCGAAAAAAAATTTTATATGTGAGTATATATATTTTGTGTTTAATTTTGGAGTTGTGATTGGGGGCTCGAAAACGGGAAGCCCGAATGCCCCTAATTTTTTTTTTTTTTTTCAGTAGAAGACGAAGAAGAGGGGGAGGGGAGGGGAGGGAGAGGAGGGAGGGGGAGAGGAAGAAGGACTGGAGGGAGCCTGCTCACAGGGGGAGAGAGGCGGAGAGGCGGGCCGGAGGCGACGGTCGGAGGCTGCGACGAGCTCGGCGGGGCTGCGAGCTCGGAGGCGACGAGCTCGGAGGCGGTGGTCGGAGGCTGCGACGACCTCGGTTGGCCCGACGACCTCAGCTGGCGACCTCTCTTCTCTCTCTCTTTCTCTCTCTTTCTCTCTTTCTCTTCTTTTCTCTCCCTCTCCCCTCTGGTTCAGTCCGAAAATGGAGGAAGAAGAAGAAGAAAAAAAAAATTAATACCCAAAACGACGTTATTTTAGGCATTAGAGGCATTCGGGACGCAAAAATTTGAGGCACAAATCATTTTTCTTAATTTTATGGTCGAGTTATATTGATCAAGAATAAACAAATTAATTGATTGACACTTGTCCTCGTAGTTAATTACCTTGCTGAGGTGTCATTTGATGGAGGCGAGTGTATGGTTGTTATCGAAGCCAGCGCTGATGAGGGCACCACGATTCAAAAAGAAGAAAAGGAAGAAAGTAGAAAAGTTGAGAAGAACCAATGCTGTCCATCCTTGCGTGCAACAACTAATAGAATATTGACACGTGTCGAAAGAATGTGGCAGCGTGTTCATGTGGGACCCATGAGCTGTCGGCTCGATTGGATTGATATGAAGTAGGTCGGTGAAGATTGCAGTGCATGAATGAATGAAAGCGGTACACGTGGCTGTCCGTGGGAAAGTGGGAATTGGGATCTGCGACTAGTGGGTGCATGGTAATGTCACATGTGGGCTCCTCTAATTATACTTATTTTTCGGGGTTAATTACAAACACAGCCTCTAAGATTTACATAAATACGAATTGTCCCGTATCATTCTGAAAATTACATTACAAAGTATACAATTTCATAACAATTAGTCTTTTTTATTAATAAATTATCAAGTCAATTAACAGTTTCTAATTATATCAAAATTTTATTTTAATTAATAATACATGTAATTTTATTATTGTATAAGAGAAAAGTAACAAATTTCATTTTTTTTAATTAATTTTGTTAAATAAAAAATTACAAACTGAGACATTTGTAATTTTTTAAATTACATTGAACAATTTATATTTCAAACAAATCTCAGAAGGTTGTTCTATTTTTGGAGATACATTATAAATATATTCTCCATGTTTGCTTAAATAACAAAAAAAAAAATGCTATCAAACTTATCAATTCATAATTTATCTCGAATATATTTGTGTAGTGATGATTAAATTAATAAAGTGTAAGTTCTATGAGTAAAATGAATTTGAACTATCGATTCTTTTTTTATAGATAAATTTTGGGTTTATAAGTGTAAGTTTGCATTGGTTTGGCATGATTGGTTGGGGTGGGTTGAGACTAAAATAACTACAAAAAGATAAAATGGATTTTTAGCCTAAGGCTAAAAACTGTCACATTTAAATTGTAATCATTTCATTTTTTTCTTTTACAAAAATTCAAAATTTCAAAAAATTCATCCCAATCGAGATTTTTTAATCTCAAATTAAAATAGTCAAAAAGCAAAATGCTAAAAAGTTAAAAAGCCAACTCACATCCCAACTCAAATTGCTTAAAATATAAATTGTCTAATGTAATTATATAAATTATTACAGCCTTGTTTCATAAAATAGTTATTTTAGTTCACTATTTGACTTTTTTGACTATTTTAACCCGATTAAACTAGTTGTGTTTGGAATGTTGGTTGATTTTTTTTATAGTTGATTTGATGGTTGTAAGAGAAAAAGTAATTGATTATGGATAAGATGTGACATTTTATCTTATTGATTATTTTAGCCCAACACTCTTCACAAACACTCTCTAAGCAGTTAACAATTTTTAATAAGGGTAAATTACACTGACATCCTTGAGATTTCTATTTAATACAGATCCTCCTTACATTTGAAAAATTACACTTATCTCCCTGTCAATTTAAAATGACTTATTTGCTCTTTAACCTTTATACATATTGTACGAGCGTGAAATAATCTTCTCGTATAATCATGTTGATCAAGTTTGCACTCTTCCAAACAACGTTGTTTTGCCACCTGAAAACACAAACGTGAGCTAACTGGCGGGTGTGTGCCAGAAACCCTTCCGATACCTAAGTCAGCAAATAGACAATAGACAAAAAGCTATGTGCGTTCTAGAGTAGAAATTGTGATCCCTGTCCATAGGTCTGGTCATGAGCTTTTATAGATTGTGCTTGGCACAATCCTAGTAGGATTCCAACTCTTCCTATGAGAGTCCTCCTAGGAATTACGCACCCTACTCACTACCAACCAAGTGAGATAGTTTGCACAATCCCAGTAGGACTCTAACTCTCCTTAGCAGAGTCCTACTAGGAGTCTCATGCCCAAGGATAATACTTATCCTTAGAGCACCCTCATCACTGCAAGCTAAGTGAAATGGCCACTCTCTTTACCTCGGCTGACACCTTTACCTCGGCTGACATCTTTACCTCAGCTGACACCTTTACCTCGACTAACATTGCGGTCAACCAAGTTACTTCGGCTCTGTTTGACTACCTTGCTTGGTAGCTCGGCCATTGCGTTGACTGCCACTAGGAAGTAGCTAAGTCTCGTAGCTAGGTCCCGTGGCTAGGTCTCATAGCTAGGCCGCATAGCTAGGTCCAATAGCTTGGACCCGTAGCTAGGTCTTGTAGCTCGGTCTCGTAGCTAGGTCCCATAGCTCGGCCCCGTAGCTAGAACTCGTAACTAGGTCCAACAGACTGGTTCTATAGCTAGGTCTCGTAGCTAGGTCCCATAGCTAGGTCCCGTAGCTAGGTCCAAAAATATATTTGACCGCCACTTTAACCTAGTTCGACCCAATTTGGCTACACAAATTACCCTCTCAATTGCCTCTTAATTCCATATGCGTAACATGATTGGGATTATTTTCCCCCAGCCGAGCTAAGAACGCCCCACTCTACCGAGTTAGAAAAGTTGTTCGATTTTCGCAACTCGTTCAGCCTCAATAAGTCTTGTCTGTTGCTCAACATATCCTTCAACGACGTCATTCCTAGGATATGTGGCGTGCCCCCATTATCCTCGTTCTCCTATTATAACCGTTATGTGTTTTGAAAAATTTCGATCTCTTTGCTCGGTTACTATGTTTCTTTTTCAATGTTTGGCATCATTCTGACTGCATGTTTAGTCGAACTAATTAGCTTGGCTTTACCTGATCCTGCCAACCTTCTTTGGTCGAGATACGTATCTGGCTGAAGAATCCAAAAAACTGGTCAACCTTCATTAGTCGAGATAAGCATCTTGGTCCTAAGAGTTTAAAAAATTTTGTTGGTCAAACTTGCTAACCTACTTTGGCCGAGCTAACTATTATCCCAGTCAAATCGTTCAAAAATTTGTTGGCCAAACTTGCCAACCTACTTTGGCCATTCCTGCCGACCTTCTTCAGCCTAGATCCTGATCTCGGCTGAAGAGAACTCAATGTTGGTTATTCCTGCCAACCTTTCTTTAGCCTAGATCTTTATCTCGACTGAAGAGAACAAAACATTGGATATTCCTGCCAACTTTCTCTTCAGCCTAGATCCTTATCTCGGCTGAAGAGAGCTAAATGTTGGTTATTCCTGCCAATCTTTCTTCAGCCTTGATCCTTATCTTGGCTGAATAGAGCTCAATGTTAGTTATTCCTGCCAACTTTCTTCAGTGCGGATCCTTATTTCGGCTGAAGAAGAGCTAAATGTTGGTTATTCCTGCCAACCTTTCTTCAGCCTTGATCCTTATCTCAGCTGAAGAGAGCTTATATTAGTTATTCCTACCAATTTTCTTCAGCGCGGATCCTTATCTCGCCTGAAGAAGAGCTAAATATTGGTTATTCCTGCCAACCTTTCTTCAGCCTTGATCCTTATCTCGACTGCAGAAAGCTCAATGTTGGTTATTCCTGTCAATTTTCTTCAGTGCGGATCCTTATCTCGGTTGAAGAATAGCTAAATGCTTGCCAATCCTGCCAAGCTTCTTGATTACCCCCTAATCAGGCAAAGACTTGTTAGAAAGAGTTGGTCAAACCTGCCAACCCTCTTTGTCCCCAGTTGAGCAAAGACTTTTGCGCGGTCGGTCCTACTTGTCAATCATGTTAACTCTCGCCAAAGGCTTTTTGTCTGGTATCGCTATTGTGTCGAACTCTGCCTTGGTGTACATCTCATCTTCCTCTACCTAGATGTGTTGGTGCACTCTCTCCATCAGGGCTTCCATAGTAAGGGGTGGCGTCATTGTCATTGAATCCCTCAACTTATTGCCAGCCGGCAAGTCTCGTTTGTACTGTGCGATAGCTAGGTTTGTGGGGCAATCTCCAATTTGATTAAAAGTCTCCCAATACCGATTGTTGTAAGATTTCAATGTTTCCTTCTTGCCCATATCTATGGAGAGTAGCTGGTCAATCTCCACCGGTGTCTTGGTGCTTGTTCTGAATCTGGTTACAAATACTTCTGCTAGTTGCGCCCATGAAGCTATGCTACCTTCTGGCAACCTTTCAAACCATGTTAGACCTAGGTCACCAAGGCTGGAAGGGAATAGGATACACATTAGAGCCTCGTTTCGCCGATACACCGCCATGACCGGGCGAAAGTGGCTCAAGTGCATGTAGGGGTCCGACTTCCCCTCATAAGTTGTGAATTTAGGTTGATGGAAGCCTAAGGGTAATGGTGCGTTCTCAATTGCCGGAACGAACAGCGAGCTCTACAACCTTGCTAACACTTTGTTCGCTGGTTCATAGGCAAGGCACGGCTTTGGCATTCCTACCTCGGCACTCCCATGTGTTCTAGGAACCAATCGTTTAGTGCGGAGACTCTGCGGGGATCGCGAGCCTGAGTGTCTTCTCTCCTTCGAACCCTTTCAGTCCTTATTCTCTTAGGCCTAGAGTAGCGTGCCGTGGAAGTCTTTGATTGTGTATCGCCCGACCTGAGGCTTCTACTTTCAGTCTATGATAGTGTGACTTGTCTGTCACGATCTTCTGAGTGGCAAGAGTGTGTGTTGCCTTTGCGCCCCTCTTTTGTTGCCATCCCTTTGCCTTTTATTTGGCTCTTCATGGACTCTATGTCAACCGCCATTCTTCTTATTATTTCGTCTTGCTCCCTTACGCGATCTTCGAGAACCTGAGAATCCATCTTTCGCCTCTGTCTATCAGGGCTTTGAGAGCGGGGTGGACTTGAGCCTTGTCTTTCTCTCGCTTCTCTCCGCGGATTCCTTCGCTGGGGTCTAATTCCGCCATGGATGGGATAGAAGGTAAACCTTTGCGCCTTCCACCCCCTTCCGGGGTTTGCCCATCTATAGCGATTGCGGAAAATCTTCGTTGTGCGCCATTGATTTCAACTAGAGATGAAAACTCGATCAAAAGGTTTTGTTCTTTGTGTAATTCCCACAGACGGCGCCAATTGTACGAGCGCGAAATAATTTTCTAGTATAATCCTGTTGATCAAGTTTGCACTCCTCCAAACAATGTTGCTTTGCCACTTGAAAACACAAACGTGAGCTAACCGGCGGGTGTGTGTCGGAAACCTCTCTGATGCCTAAGTCAGCAAATAGACAATAAACAAAAAGCTTTGTGCATTTTAGAGTAGAAATTGTGATCCCTGTCAATAGGTCTGGTCATGAGCTTTTATAGATTGTACTTAACACAATCCTAGTAGGATTCCAACTCTCCCTATGAAAGTCCTTCTAGGAATCACACACCCTACTCACTACCAACCAAGTGAGATGGTTTGCACAATCCCAGTAGGACTCTAACTCTCCTTAGCAGAGTCCTACTAGGAGTCTCATGCCCAAGGATAATACTTATCCTTAGAACACCCTCATCACTGCAAGCCAAGTGAGATGGCCACTTCCTTTACTTCGGCTGACACCTTTACCTCGGTTGACCCCTTTACCTCGGCTGACATTGCGGTCAACCAAGTTACTTCGACTTTGTTTGACTACTTTGCTTGGTAGCTCGGCCATTGCATTGACCGCCATTAGGAAGTAGCTAAGTCCCGTAGCTAGGTCCCATAGCTCGGTCTTATAGCTAGGCCGCATAGCTAGGTCCAATAGCTTGGACCCATAGCTAGGTCTTGTAGCTCGGTCTCGTAGCTAAGTCCCGTAGCTAGGTCCCATAGCTCGGCCTCGTAGCTAGAACTTGTAGCTAGGTCCAACAGACTGGTTCTGTAGCTAGGTCTCGTAGCTGGGTCCAAAAACATCTTTGACTGCCACTCTAACCTAACTTGGCCCAATTTGGCTACACAAATTACCCTCTCACATATAAAAGAATGAAATAATACAAATATTTTGTTCATGTCATTTCAACGGAAATAATAATCATCTTCTTTGGTTTAGCTTACATAAAAAATTTAATTTTTTTTTAATTTTTATTTTCATGTTTATAATTTTTAATATTTTAAGTAATTTTTTTTTTAGATATACATAATGTAGATATACTTAAGAAGTATAATATTTTATAATTTTTTTAATTCACCAAATACAAAAATATATATGTATATATATATAAATACAAAAAATTAATACATTATCTTATTTTGTTATATTGAATGAATTTTTTTTTAAAAAAAAATTTGTACAAATTTTATACTTTTTAAATATATCTAGATTAAGTTGATCTAATTTAGATATAATGGTAGAAATAAAAATAAAAAAATTATATTCATAAATCAAAATTTATATAAAAAATATTATAACAATGTTGTGATAGTGATATTGTTGTAAATATAAATCATATTTATGGGTGTTTTGTTTTAAAATGAAACGTTACCATTAAGCTATATCATTTGAAAATTCTATATAAAAATTATATTTGTATATCATCATTCAGTAAAAATTTATTCAGATAGAATTTCATGTTTGCAAGTTGTAAAATTTAGTCATAATAATAGAAAGAAGAAATGATAAGAAAAGAGATAAGATGGTCATTTAGGATATTTTAGGACATGACATTAGTATTTAGGGGATAATTTGTAATGAGATTACATAATCTTATGAAGGAAAATATAATTTTTAAAATATAAGAGAGAATTTGTATTAAACAAACCCTTTAGGGGTGTTAGTGTAATTTACCATTTTAATAATATTAGAAATTAAATTTTAAAGGTGTATATATATATTTTTAATTTTTCGCTGAATGGGTGGTAATGTAGGCCCATTTCTCAAGAAATGCGTTGGGTTGGGCCCACGTGTGGACAGGAGGTTGGTTTGACGTCGCCAATCCTCATCCCTTAATCTGTGTGAGTGTGGTACTACTGCATCTGAATCTCTGTAACTAGGGCCGACATGCACGTGACACTTCCAGACGTTGTTTCGTAATTCTCTTTTCATCCGGACAGATTGTTCATCAAAATTTGGTCGACGGTCCTCATACGTTTTTCCTATTTTTGGTGTTGTTTTTTTTGAGAGAGAAAATTGAGTTAAAATAACATAAAAATAAATTAAAATTTATATAATAAAATTGGAAAATTTTTAAAAATATATTAAAATGTCTTAAGGCTACATTTTATTTTAAAGATTAAAATTAATTATTAAATTTATCTTAAGATCAAGATTTATTTCATTTCCACTCACTAACTTTCTTTTCCTCTTTTTGTTTGCTCATGTATTCTCTCTCCCCATCCTCTCCCACCGTCTTAACTCTTTCATTTTTATTTTTTTAATTTCCTCACAATGGGGAGTTTTGGCAAACACCAAAACAGTCAATTTTTTAGCCTTTTAACTTTTTTATGTCACATAATCTTTCTATTTTTTTACATCAAAAAAGTTAAAAAGTCACAAAAAAAAATCAAAAAGTTAATTTTTTACCAATTTCTCAAAACACCACTATGTCTTTATTTTTTATTTTTCCTTTTATGCTCACTTAGTTTATTTATGTGTCTTTAGACACGAGCATATATTAATAGTTAATAAGTTAAAATATTACGTTCAATTCATAATAAGTTACTTTTTTATCTCATAACTATTAAATCAATTAAAAAAAAATCCAACTACTTTTACCTATTTTTATGTTGTGTTGTAAGTAACCAATCTGTACAATGGTGAATAAATATATTTTTGATTATCTTGAATTTGAATCTCAAAATCAATACCAATCCACAAAGATAATAGTAAATTAATTCTGTGATTAGTTGGATGACTTTGGAATTATTGTTTTTTGCACAACCTAATCAAATACCATATTTAAATCCAATGGGATACGTGATACATCAGTGAACGTATAAAATAATTAGAATTCAAATGTTCTACATTCGGCATGGCTACCTTCAACAAGGTTTTTTCATCAAAATTTATTTCTCAAATCTAAGGCTCCATTTGATTATGATTTGAGTATAAAGTTGTAATTTAAGTGTGGAGTTGTGATTTAAGTTTTGAAAAGAGAAGATTTGTTTAGTTATGAGTTTTGAAAAGCATTTTAAAAAAAGTTTTTAAATTTTGAATTTTGAAAAGAATTTTGAGTTTTAAGTTTTTAAATATTGAGTTGTATATTGCATGTTTTGGATTTATTTTTTTAAAATATTAAAAAATGTTTAAGAAAATTTTATTTTTTTTTTAAATATATAATTTTTATTTAAATATTTTATTTTATTTTGTAAATATTTTAATTTTTTTATTTTTAATATTTTAAACTCAAAACACAATTACACACTCAAATCATAACTAAACACATAACTCAAAACTAAATTTAATAATTATTTTCAAAACCCATAACCAAACACATAACTTGAAATTTTAAACTACTTTCAAAATTCTACACTCAAATCGTAACCAAATATTTAACAAAAAAATAAAAATATTTAAAAATATATTTATAAAATAAAATAAAAAGTAAAAAATATTTAAAATAAAATTATATATTTCAAATAAAAAATGATTTTTAAAATTTTTTAATATTTAAAAAAATACAGCTCATAAATGTATAAAATATAGTGCACATTAAAAGAAAGAAATAAATAAATAAATATTTAAAATATAAAATATTTACCCTAAAAATAAGATTAAGAATTTTTTTAAATATTTAAAAAAATAAATCCAAAAAATTTCAAAATACAACTCAAAATTCTTTTCAAAACTCATAACCAAATAAATTTTTTATTTTCGGAACTCAATTCAAAACTCATAACTCAAAACACGACTTTATATTCAAATCATAATTCTAAAAATAAATTAAAAAAACAATATAAAAAAATTGAATTTTTTTGTTTTTAAAATAGAGTTTTGAAAAGAGTTTTGAATTGAGTTTTGAGTTGTGTATTTGATTAAGAGTTTTAAAAATAATTTTTAAATTGAGTTTTGAATTGTGTATTTAGTTATGAGTATTGAAAAAAAAAAAATTAAATTTTTTTTCATTGAAACAGTGAATCCAAAAGAGAGCCAAACATGGCTTAAACAACTTTGAATTTAATTCGTAACTCATATTTTTAAAGAAACAACATAAAATTTAAGTATTGATTTAAAAACCACTTAATTTGCAAAGTTAATTTTAAAAAAAAGGTGGATTTGATCAATAACTCTACATTCCACCGGGTGGCAATGAGCCCATGCTCTTTGCAATATCTCTGAGAGAGAACTTGTGGATCTTCCCCGTTGAGCTTCTGGGAAGTTCTTCCATAAACACCACAGTCTTGGGCACCATGTAATGTGGCAACCTAGCCCTACAAAACTCGATCACATCATTTTCCCTCACCTTCTCATCAATCCTATCCTTCAAACTTACAAAAGCACAACCAGTCTCTCCCCAGAACTCATCGGGTTTGGCAACCACCGCGGCCTCATTAACCGCCGGGTGACTATACAAAATCGATTCAACCTCAACACTACACACATTCTCGCCACCACTTATAATTACGTCCTTCGATCGATCCTTGATCTCTAAGTAACCATCTGGGTGCACCACTCCCACATCTCCAGTATATAGCCAACCATTAGCTCTCATGCATTGAGATGTCAATTCTGGGTCTTTAAAATAACCTAGCATCAGACACCCACCTCTTAAAACAATCTCTCCTAGCGTCATCCCATCTCGCTTCACGCTCATTCCCGACACGAAATCCACTACTTCCGCCTCCGTCATGCAAACTGTCCTCACGCCTTGTCTAGCCTTCATCCTCGCCTTATCTGTCGCCGGCAATGTATTCCAATTCTGTTTCCACGCGCATGACACCACCACCCCAGCCACTTCCGTCGACCCGTACCCGTGACTTACCACAAAACCCATCGATTCAACGCGGAGGAGCACCGCCGCTGGTGGTGGAGCTCCGCCAGTTAAAAAGTGGACTGGATTTTTCAAAGGTGTTGAAATAAAGTTTGATAGCATGTTTAGCACCACGGGTGCACCACACATGTGTGTTACATTGTATCTATTTATCAAATGGTAGACGAGTGCCACGTCGAATTTTCGTAGACAGATGTTGGTCCCACCAACGGCTGCCATTCCCCAAGAGAAGCTCCAACCGTTGGAATGAAACAATGGTAGGGTCCACAGGTAAACGGGTTGTTTTTGCATTGCCCAATCGATTAAAGAATCGACTGTGATGATGAAAATCGAACGGTGGGAATGTACCACACCCTTGGGAGATGAGGTTGTGCCGGATGTATAGTTTAAGACCATTGGGTCCCACTCGCTTTCAGGTCGGACCCACTTGAACTCCGGATCACCCCTGTTTACCAAATCCTCGTAACCAATGTACACAGCCGTTGATGATGATAGATTAAAAGAGACCTCATCGTCCGTGATGAGGACGAGAAGAGGGTGTTGGGCTTCGGATGGCAACAACGTGATCGCTTGGATAACAAGAGATTTCATTTGTGAATCTACGAATACGAGTTTTGATTCGCTGTGATTGAGGAGCACTGATATCATACGGGCATCAAGGCGTGTGTTAACGGTGTTAAGAATTGCACCGGTCATGGGGACAGCAAATTGTAGCTCGTACATGGCGGGTATGTTGGGGGCCACGACGGACACCACGTGGCCCCTCCCGATGCCAAGTGATGCAATGGAAGAAGCCAGTCGGATGCATCGACGGTTAGTCTGTGACCACGTGTAAGTGGTGGTGTTGTACACAATGGAAGGGCAGTCACCGTAAATTGTAGCTGCTCTTTCGAGAAATGTTAGAGGAGTGAGAGGACATGAATTAGCAGGGCTTGGTTTTAGTAGATCCATTTAGAGTCACATATACAACAAGCTTATGAAGGTTTGATATCTGATGTATGGTTTCTCCTCTAAATTCTAATTGTATCAATGTGCTCAGAGTTATTAATAGAATTAATAACCATGTGGTTTCTTTTTTGGTGATTAGAATTAATTAATTGACTCAGAATTAATAGCCTAATTTACATTAAAAAACATATTTAATGAGGTCTTTAATAAAATGACCATAAAAGGGAGTCGGTAACAGTTTCATTTACTACTATAAACTTTATTATAACCTAAAACACTTGATTCGTTAATGAAAAATATTAACAATTGTTGTGAGATTTGTGCGATAGATGTTTTGAAAATAATAAAAAAATTAATTTTTTTTTTTTTTTTTTTTTAAAGCGTGAAAAGTGTCTTGGGTTTCATACTTTGGGAAGGGTTACATTGGGCTTTTTTGGCTATTTTAGCTACAAAAAATAAAATAGGCTATTTTAACTACAAAAAACAAAACATCACATCCAACTCATAATCATTACACTCTTCTATCACAAAACAAGTCAAAAAGCCAAAAAGTCTTTCCCAAACCAAACTTTTTAGCCCAGGCTAAAATAGTCAAAAAAGCCAAAAAGTCAACCCACTTCCCAAACGGAGGCTTAGTAAAATAGAGTGGGATGAATTTTGAAAATTGAAAGAGAACACACTTTAATAATATAATAAGAACAGTAAGCCTCCGTTTGGGAAATGTGTTGGCTTTTTGGTTTTTTGGCTTTTTTGACTATTTTAGCCTGGGTTAAAAAACTTAGTTTGGAAAGGGCTTTTTGACTTTTTGACTTTTTTGTGAGAAAATAGTGTAATAATTATGGATTGGATATGATGTTTTATTTATTATGACTAAATTATCCTATTTTATCTTTTGTGACTAAAATAGCCCGAAACTAACTTGTCAAACGGACCTTAAGAAAGTTTTCATAAAATTGTTTTGGTTATATAACATAGCTCCATTTGAAATTGTGAGCCCCTATGGGTCTGCGCTGTAAGAAGCCCACTTTTTCTAATTGTAGAATAATGTTTGGATTTGCTCCAGTTGTGCAAGATAATTATTGGGCCAGAGCTATACTTGGGTTAAAGCACCACTGCCCTTAAACAAATTAGGATTTTGCACTATTGTGGGTTGGGCAGGTCAAAAGTCAAAATTTCAAAATTGCTTCTGGGCAAACCCATAACAATGTATGCCCATTTGCATAGCAGTAGATAAAAAATAAGAAACATAAACAATTATTTGGGATAACAAAAATGGATCAACAATTTAAAATAGAGAAAATATATCTATCTTATTGCACCTGGCTTTCAACATGGTTGATTAAAATTTGTTTTGACAGTAAATTTTTTTAAAAAAAGTTAAAAAATCTATATATATATATATATATATTTTAAAAACTAAAAAAAAAAATCTAAAATTTAAAGGAAACAAACGAAAAATTAGTGAAACATTTCTCTCAAACTTTGTGTAGTAGGAGAGATCTAAAATATTTTTTTATTAGTTAAAGTCCCTCAATGAAATTTTTCTGTAATCATATTAGAAAAATTTTGAAATTTCCCTATTTTGCACCAAAATTTCTTTAAGTCGAGCAAAATTTATTTAAATCAAATTTTTTATGTAAAAATACTCAAGAATCTTAACTATTATAAAAATATTATATATTTTTTATTTTATAAAATTTTAATATCAAGACCTTCCAAAAAAAAAAAAAAATCCCAAAATTTATCTCTTTTAAATATGTCCAATCATTGTTTTCTCATATAAATGTAGGATTATTTATTCAAAAACATAATAAGAAATAAACAAAGAGAGAAAGGAAGGGAGAAAGAGAAGCTGATGCTTTTCTTTTCCCTTTCTCTCCCCCTTGTTCTCGTGGGGAATTCAAATTCGTCTTCTTCTCTTGTTGAATTTGCAAAATGACATTTCAAGATTTGAGAGATTTTAGAGAGAGAGACAGCGGAGGAGGGAACGAATCGATGATAACACGATCGAATCTGGCGGAACAGCTTAGGGAGTATCAAATTCGATCCAAGTACGATTGGGCTTCTGTCTCTTTCTTCTCCTCTGCTTCTAATCTCACTCATTCGAGGTAGCCTTCTAATCTAATCACCCTTTCATTTGAATCCTAATTTGAGGGTTTTTTTTTTTTTTAACCCCCAATTTTTTTCATAATTGTTACATGCTTGCGTGATCGAAATTCTGATTAGAGCTACTTATAATTTAATTTAATAATTTTTATTTTGGATGATTATTGGGTCCGATTGGATCCGTTAGGTTGTTGGTGTACATTGGTAGAATTTATGATTATAGGTATTTGAAGTGTAAAAGCATGAATTAAGAAATATATGGTCGAAACTACCAAACCATAATTCAATTGTTAATTGGTGTTGGAATAATTCATTCTGTCAAATAAATATTTTGCTTGGTTTATTTTTTGGGAATTTTGACTGTTGAAGAAATGACTCTGTTCAATTTCAACCCCTTCGTCCCTTGACATGATCAACTCTTTTTTATTTTATTTTATTGTTATTATGACCAGATTTGAGACGGCTTAGAGTCTCTGGTGATGTAAGAGTTATTAGCGTTTAATTTTTAATAATGGTGGTTGAAATATTGTTGTTGTGATGCCTTTCATTGATTTTATTCCTGCCACTCATAAAAATTGCTTGCTGAAGTGGGTTTGTGGTGGACAAGCTGTCAATGGAAAATGGCAAAGAAAAGACCAAAACTTTACACACAAAGGAAAGCAAGAATTGATTTGGCTTGGAGAAATGCTTATGTCCATCAAGAGGGAGACTTAAATTCAGTATAACAATTAAGTGTGCTCCGTCTCTCATCAATTATAAACCTCCCTTCTTGCATGCGTCCCAGTTGGATAAAGTTGGATTTGTATGTCATGAAAAGTGAAAAATAATTAGCAGGTCCAAGTTCTATTTGTATGGTCTTTTGCTTAGCTTGCATTTCTTTTATGGTAATACGTGTATTGACTCTGAAAAGTTGAGAGAGAGAGAGAGAGAGAGAGAGAGAGAGAGAGAGAGAGAGAGAGAGAGAGGGCATGACTTCTATTAGAGCCAACTGGAGGAAATATGATCAATGTGGCTGACCTAAAGGAATTAGGACAAACACTTGTTGACTTGATGTTTTCTTTTTCTTTTTTTGAGTATTTTTTTTAATTGTTTAGTGACTAATTTTAAATTTATATTTCTAGTTCTCTGCGTGCTTATTGCTCTAGATATTAAATTTGCTAATATCCATTCACTTCCTCAAGTATAGCCTATAGGTGTATTAAGCCTTTGCCATTTTGCAATTTGAATCTGGAGTTGGTATTATAAAATTTTAGTATTTCAGACTTTTAATGAAAAAGAAGCTTGTTTTGTGTAGCATAATTGTTGATTTTTGATCATTTCATAAGGATTTCTGTTGGCAAATATTGTGTTCTATCATGTATTCATATTGATTGAGATTGAAACACGAGAAAGGAATTTAGATGGAAAAAACAGAAAGTATTCTGTGTGAACCTTTAAATTCATCACCAACATGAACCTATGTGAGATCCAACAGAAAGTCTTTTTCCTCAGGATTTTCTTTTAATTATTTCATTATCCATTTGCAATGGCACAAGTGTGGTGGTTCTTTAAAAAATAACAAATCCCATTGTTTGTACTATATGATGATAAATCCGTATTGGGCAATGAAGAACAGCACCACTCTGACATCTAATTGTCTTGCTTTGGCTTTGGCTTTCTATGGATGCAGGGTGGACGTCGTGATCTTTGTAATATGGGAACTCGTCATTTTAGCATTCCTGGTTTTCTCAGCTGTTTCATTATATGTCAGGCATATTAAACTTGCATTTATATTAGTTTGCATCACATTGCTACTATTTGTGTGCATGAAAATTACAAAGCAAGTAAGACTGGCCCGGAAAAAGAAACGAAGGATGCTTCTTCCATTGTCAATGTAAAGAGAGCTCTATGGAGTTGGGGACTTTTTTGCCCCAAGCAACCACACTTTCTTGTGTAAAATGTCGGCATTCTTGACCATTGTTTTTTGTCCATTCTCAGCTTTTTGTTTATTGACATGTATGCAGTTAAAGCAAGCTGTTTAAGGAATATAATTGATGTGGTTACTTCAAAACCATATGATCCAATTGTTACTTATCATTTTCTGACTTTGCTAAGATGCGACTGCTGCTTGTAGGTTTTGGGTTTCTTTTTTGTTTTTTTTCAAATATTGTTATGCATTAGCACAAGACCTGATGACCTAACATAATATTGTTGCACTCTCTGCCTCGTTTGGAACTAACTTCTTTTCTTTCTTTATATATATATCTTATTCAAATTTCTTAATTAGCATTTCTTTTGTAGCTTTTAATTGGCTTTTAGTTTCAAAAAAATCTTCTTTTTTTTTTTTTTGGGCCAAAGAAAGAGGGGTTTTATTCATAAAGTGAAAAAGGTGAGCCTAGCGGCCCAATATCAAACTGATGAGAGCGTAAATATCAGGATGGAAAATATACTTTCCACACTTGAGTCTCATCAATTGACAAAGCATGGTGTGCAGTAGTATCATGCGCTATTCCATTACAAATAAGTGGAGCAAAACAAAACGAAAGCAGATTGAATGAAAAGAAAGATTCAATGTTTTACTTTTAAGCCAAAACAAATGGGGCTAAAATGAGCCTTCCAATTGGTAAACTAATTGCTGCATATAGGTTATAATTTCATAGCATGTATGACATGCATGTTCTTTGGTGTTGGGATCAATGAACTTGACGCAAATTAAAAGTTTATTTGGTATTGGGATCAATGAAGTTGACCTGAATTAAGAGTTTAAGATAGGTGAGTTCACACTTCCAAATCAATGTTCATTGGAGTTGAGCTCACATTTCGAAATCTATGTTCATCGGAGTTGGATCAGCGAAATTGACATTAATAAAAAGTTTAAGATAGCTGAGCTCACACATCCAATCTATATTCATTGAAATTGGATCAGCAAAGTTGACACAAATTAATAGTTTTAAGATGGGTGAGCTCACGAAGACCCGCGGTTTTTCTCTCTCTAAACTTTTTATCTCCTAGGATTTTTGGGTGTGCCGCCGTCGAGGTGGGAAGGGGATTTCGGTCTCCGGTTTCCTCTCTTCTCTTTCTACCCTCTTTTCTTCCTTTTCTTTGCTTTTTGCTTAATAACTTTGGAAGTTTCGTCTTTCCAACCCTCTTCCTCCTTGTGAGATGTTTTGTTCATCGGATTTGCTTTTTGCCTCCTCCGTCTCTCTTCGGCGCCATTACCACCACACTGCCGTTAGATATGTCCCCTCTTCGCTTCCACGATCACACCCTCACCAGATCTACCTCCACCCCTTCTCCACTTCTTCATCTCCACCGATTTGCCTCCGGCTATCATTTTTGTTGCCACATCTCCATTTTTTGCTTGGTTGTGGTTAAGTTTCCATCAGTGCTTTGGTTGTACCTTACATATTCTATGGATGTAACTTGTTTATTTATCTCATACTTGCTCTAGTATTGAAATCTTATGATCGACTTCTAATTCGTAGTACGAGTTTTGCGTCTTGATATATTTATAGCTTCTCTTTGGTGCTTTCTTTAAAGATTTTTTCTTTATTTGGTATAAATTTTCAGTGGTGCTAGAGACCACTAATTTAGTGGCTCTAAACCCACCACAAATGAGGTGGCAAAGCAAAAAAAAAAAAGAAAAAAGAAGAAGAAGACAGACACAATATATACTATGGTAGTGGGTAGTGGTAGCTCTAATTAGAGCTTCCACTCATTTTCCATGAATTTTTATTTTGTTGGATTGGATTTCTTTGCAAATATCGTTTGACTTTCCTATCTTAATGAAAATTTCTATTCATCAAAGAATAAAAAAAAATTAAAAAAAATGGGTGAGCTCACACATTCTAGATTAAAAGGTAGAAGGATAATTAATTCTATTTCAACTACTCACCTAATTTCCTATCTCATCTTTGGATTGTTCTATTTGTCTCTAGCCACAAAATGAACGAGTTCCTGACAAAAGTTACCCAGGCTCCTTGCCTTCAAAATAAAAACAAAAAAAATTAAAATTTTAAAAAATCTATATTTTTAGATTGTGATACTGACTAAGATCTGAGTGAGACTTGAATGGTTATTGAATTGAATGTTGGTCTAGTCAAAGAGTAATGTTAGAGATTCTAAAAATTCTATCAAAATTTCTACCAAATGTCTTACATGAGTGGAACCCATATGTGAGTCTCATACCCATGTAAACATTTGGTAAAACTTTTAAGATCTCTACCATTTTTGGCAGTCAAAAGAGGAGCAATTAGTTCTCAAATTTACAGCACATTTTGGCTTTTCTCCTTTGGCCTTTTGTCTAATAAAAAGCAGAGATTCATTCAACATAGCTGATATCAAAACATAATACATATATTTCACTTGTCGCATAAAGTCTAAATACGATTTAGCCAAACACTATGACAATCAATTTCACAGCTCCTCCCCAAACTCCACTCACAACAAAAACAAAAACAAAAATTAAAAGCATATTTCCTACAGCCTAGAGCCAGAGGTTGCAAGTTTTATGAGGTCCTTCCGAAGTATCTTGCCTGACGGATTCTTGGGGATGGAATCTACAAACGCCACTCGCCTGATTCTCTTATACGGTGCAACCTGCAATTCCCAGATTATTAGATTGTTAAATCTCCCACTTTCAACAAGTGACAAATCAAATGTCGATCCCAAAAATGCTTGGGACCTCTAATTTAGAGGTATCACTAGTGATGTGGCAGTGGGTCCCCACTGCCACAGCCAATCATGTGTCTTGATTTTTTTTTTTTTTTTTTTTTACCTTTTTCACCTCATTAGAGGTGGGTTTAGAGATGCCTTTTTAGAGGTCTCTAGCATTGTTGATGTCGATCCAGGTGAATAATAATGCAAGGACAACTCTATTAGAGGTTAGTGTGTGGTGTGTAGTACCCTACAGTTTCATGCCCTCAAAAAGTTACAACTGAATGTAGTCAAAGTTATAATTTAATGTGATCGGCAATCACATCGTGTCATAATCTGACTACATTGAATAGTAACTTTCGTGGGTGTGCACCACAGAATTCACCTTCAATTAGAGAGGCGTTCATGAGTTGAATGAATTGTTAACCTCAGCTTAAATTTTAGATTCACCTGTTTAGCAACAAAGTCCATGACATCATTTTCCGACAAATCACTTCCACCTTTTCGTACCACGTATGCCATGGGAAACTGCCCAACCTCCCTATCAGGAAACCTGAGATAACAAGATATTAAACTTTGGTTTTCATTCTTAAACACTAATGATCAGCTCATAAAATCCATTGCTTTCTCAGAGAACCATTTTCCGGAGAAATTCATTTGTTTGGGTATGTAAGAATCCTAGGAGAAAGGAAAAAGAAAAAGAGCAGCATCAGCAATATGGTGAAGAACATTTACGGTATAACAGCAGCATCAGCAACATCAGGGTGAGTCAGCAACAAAGCCTCTAGTTCTGCTGGAGGGACCTACCAAACCAAATCAAGTGGCGGATTCCATTAGAATCACTGCTTGAAATGTTTATCAGAACTTTGTTTCAAGTTATATTACCGCCATAAATTGCAATTTTTTTAGTAAAATTTATTTGCTATTCAAACATGAGCAACATAGACACCCGCATACAGAAATTCAATTCAGCTCACCTGATATCCTTTGTATTTGATGAGCTCTTTCAACCTATCAACTACGAAAATGAATCCATCATCGTCGATGTAGCACAAATCTCCTGTTCTCAACCATCCTTCTGAATCTAGAGTTGATGCAGTCGCTTCAGCATTACTAAAATAACCTGCAATTAATAACCACATTTACAAATAAAATTAGTTCGTGTAAATGTTCCAGAAAGTACTAAGTCACAGGCAAATTATCCTTAATAAGTGAAAAAATAGCTAGCGGTGTTCGTCTGGTAGAGGATTAAAAGTATATCCGGGCTGATTGTTGGCATACACAACTTTGCCGTGAATTAAGAGTAAGGATTAAAGATGGCTTCCTTTACTTAAAAATGGTTAAAGAAGTTTTTGGAATAAGTGACATTATAAAATGATTTGACCAAAAAAAAGAGAGAGTTGATAGTGTTCTCACTTTTTAACCAAATTTTAACTCCAAATGATGAAAAATAGCAAAAAAGGATTACAGAGTGCCCTTGACATTGACAGTCTTTTATGCTGCTGAACCAAATAGGCTTTGGCAACACTATTAGAACACAAAAAAATGAACCAAATGGATTACATTAAGGTTACGTTTCTTTGGACGCATATGTGTTTGGGATTGGACTAAAAGTCTAATAAAATTATTAATCTGATGTTTGATTAAAAAATGAAAATACTGACTAACAATCCATTCGGATATGGTACCCCTATATGATGGACTATTCAATCCTATATTGGAGTGGGATATAAATTAGAGGACTAAACAAACTTCACAAATGACCATAACAGAGGTATTATGGTCCATATATTAGATGTCCCATGTCCTGTCATGTCCTATTCATTTCAATCCCCTTAAACAAACATCAGATTGGATAATATTTTGTTAATCCCTCCTTATAATCCTAACTCAATCCAAACAAAGGATGTGATACACAATTCAAAAGGATTCGTAATCCTAAGACAATTAGTCATAAGAATACTAATCCAATCTAATCTAGTTCGCTCAAACAAACATGACGTTAAGGGATACATAAAGAGGATTTGGGATTACTACTGCGTGCATAAAGATACTCTGCCATGATTTCTTTGCAATGGTAATTTAATGATTTGTCTAAAATTAAAATTAAATAATTAAAAAAAATATACAGTATTTTAACATGATTTTTTTTTGGGCAAATTACACAAATAGTCCCTATAATTTGGGACTTGTGTCACTTTAATTCCTGACTTTTTAATTATGACACATTTGACCCTGAATTTTGAATCTTGTTCCAAATAAGGACAATTGAAGATATCATTAGATTTTTCAAGGGTAAAATTGTCAATTTGATAAAATATAAACTAATTTGACAAAAATAAATGTCAAACAAATATTTTTAAATTTTTAAAAATTATTTCTACCTACTAAAAATAAAATTATGTAAAATTGATAAATCTTTTAGACATTTATTTATTTTTTTACCAAATTAATTTTTATTATGTGTTTAGATGATAATCATGTAAAATTAATTTTAAAAAATTAATCATGTAATTTTTATTAATTTTACATAATTTTATCATTGGTGGATAAAAATAATTTTTAAAAAATTAAAAATATTTTTTTGACATTTATTTTTGTCAAATTAGTTTATATTTTATCAAATTGACGATTTTACCCTTGAAAAATCTAATGATATTTTCAATTGTCTTTATTTAAAACAAGATTCAAAATTCAGGATCAAATGTGTCACAATTGAAAAGTCAGGACCAAAGTGACCCAAGTCCAAACTAACTATAAGGACTATTGATTCAAAATTCAATATTCAACCTATCAACTACTCAATTCAGCTCACCTGATATCCTTTGGGAATTTTGATTTATAAACTTGAGTAGTTGAAATTATTCTAAGGTGTTCAAACAAATAAATAACACACATATAAATCATTAAAAAATAATGACAGAGATCCTTATCCCATAAAATATTCTGAGACAAACAAAAGCAGCAAAAGAAGAAAGCAAAGCAAAGCAAAACAAAACCTCACCAAATGTGGGCGCCAAAAAAATGCGAACTGAACTATCAACAACAATCACTACGTTTGTTTCTAGTTTTTTGAAAATACTTTTCAAAAAATTTTATTTTATTATTTTTCATATATATATTTTTTTGTTTCTGCTGAATTTTTTAAATATTTTAAGTAATTTTTTTAATTTTTAGACACATTTACCATAAATACACTTAAAAAGTATAATTTTCATAAAAAAAAATATTTAAAAAATTCACTAAATACTAAAAATATAAAAATAAAATAAAAATTCAGTATATTTTTCATATTTTTATGTATTTATTAATTTTTTAAAATATTTTTTCACAAATATTTTACTTTTTAAATACATTTAAACAAGGTACATCTAAAAAAAATTAAAAAAAATATTTATTAAAAACAAAAAATATAAAAAATAAAAAACTCAATTTTTAAAAAATTAAATTTAAAAAACTGAAATGAAACCACTGAATAATTTGGAGAAATAGTATTTTAGTGGACCGTTTGAAGGTAATTTTATTATAAGTGAAATTTTTTTTTGGTACAAAATTTAACGCATGAAAGATATACATGAAATATGAAAATTTTACACCAAATATAAAAAATGACTTGAATAGTTTCACAGAAACATATATATATATATATATATATATATTTTTGACAAACCACAGAAAGAATTTGTACCCATAAAATGACATAATTTGTTTTCTTTTCAATAGAAATGTAATTTTTTAATAATATTAATACTGATTTTTTTTAAAAAAATTATTATTTAACATACACCCCATGTTACCTTTCATAACGGTGGGACCTCTGAGCCAAAGCTCACCCGTCCGATTAACCTGCAAGGCCGCTCCAGTGTCCGGATCGACAATCTTGGCCTCCATGCTCGGCGACAACAACCCCGCCGTCCCGTACCTTCTACTCTCCTCCAGCGAGTCCGTGGACGCCCCAATCCCCGTCGATTCCGTCAACCCATACCCCTGTAGAATCCCCACCGTCGGATACCTCTCCGCAAACCCCTCTATCACCTCCCTACTCAACGGCGCTCCTCCCGACAAAACCGATTGCAACGTCCCCAAATCGTACTTCCGCCGTATCTGATCCGCCCCGTTCACCATCGCTATGAGTATCGGCGGCACTAGAGGGAGATACGTGGCGCGGTATTTCCCGATCGCTGACAACATCTCGTCCATTTCGAATCTCGAGAGAACTACGACCGTTGATCCTGATGCTAGCAACCCCGTCGCGAACGCTGCTAAGCCGTAGATGTGAAACATAGGGACGGTGCAGATGAAAGTTTGATATCCGGCTTCTAGATTGAACCGACTCAAGATCGTCTGAACCATGCCGATGAGGTTTCGATGCGAGGACACTACTCCTTTGCTCGCTCCGGTTGTTCCGGACGAGTAAAGCAGAGTCGCCGTGTCGTCCTGAGTCACTCGCTCCTTGACTCGGCTCTCGCTCGGTTGTTTCTTCATCATGTCTTCCAATGTAGTCACTATTTTGGAATTGGGAGGGTTTTGATCGCCGCCGATGAGTACGATCGGGAGGTTGGAGTCGGCGAGTTTGGGGATGAGTTGAGGAGTGGTGAAGGCGAGGACGGGGTTGGAATCGGCGATTTGCTTGGCGATTTCGCGAGTTGTGTTGAGGGGGTTTGTGGTGGTGATTATGGCTCCGAGAGACATGACAGAGAGGCAGACAATGGGGAAGAAGATGGAGTTCGGGGAGAGGAGGAGGATGACGTGGCCTTTGCGGATCCCCATGGAAGAGAGGGAGGAGGCGACGGAATCGACGGCCATCCAGACCTCAGCGAAGGTGAGGTGGCGGGCGGTGGAGGCGTCGATGAAGGCGATCTTGCCTGGGTGAGCCCGGGAGGAGATGAAGGTGGTGACATCGAGGGAGTCGTTGGGAGGCAAAGGGATGGGCTTGCGTTTGCTGTAGAAGATGGAGTCTGATTTGCAGAAGCCACTTCTGGGGTCGATCGGAGGGATGTTATTGTGCGCCATGGGAGTAGTAGACCTCTTCTTCTCTTTGGTCTGCAGGTTTCTTTCTTTCTTTCTTCCTTCCTTTCTCTTCTTCTTTAAAGAAAGTCCAATTTATAATATTAATCTCTACAGCGATTGTTTCGTGTCGGATGGCTCTTATTCAAGTCCACCAAGTTCTTGAAAATAGACATGTGGGGCTTGTTTTGTTTGATTTTGGGAAATAATTTTTGAGATAAAAAGTACGAAAACTTGTTTGGTTTACCTTTTTTCAGAAATGATTTTGGAAAATTATTTTGGAAAGAGAGTTTTAAAAAAAGTGATTGATTTGATGTGTACGAGAGAGAGATTTGTTTGAAAAACTTGTTTGGTTTACAAGTTTTGAGAAATTTTTTTGGAAAAATTTGTTTGGTTTGAGTTTTTCTGAAAACTCATTTGTAGAGAAATTTTCCCAAAAATTTTTGGTACGTCGCTCGAAAATGGCTCTCTTGAATCTTCTTAAAGACAAAAATAACGTCGTTTTTGCCTTTTTTTTTTGCTTTTTTTTTTTTGTTTTTTTGAATCAGAAACGAAGAAGAAGAAGAGAAGGGAGAAGAAGAAGAAGAAGAAGAAGAAGGGAAGGGAGAACTGGACAGGAGGGGGGATAAACCAGGGGCGGAGGCGAGGCGGAGGCTGAGCTGCTGCGACGATCGACGATCGGCCGACGATCGGCTGAGCTGCTGCGACGGCTTCTCTCCCTCTCTCTCTCTATTTCCATTTTCGGGGGATTCGGGGAGAGCTCATTCGAGCTTCCAAGCTCCCAAGCTTTATCCTTAGTAAGAATGGTGCCACTCTCTAATTTGAGGGCTCTAAACAGACTTTTATTGATTTGATAATGAAAAAATAAAAAAAATTTTGAGAGTTTTAAAAAAAGAATTTTAGAGAGCTTTAATAGTGTGTAGGTCTCATAATGATTTAATATTTGTGTCTTAGGCTTGGTTTGGGGTACACTAAATAATACAAAAAGTCAAAAAGTCACTATCCTATTTAAGCCACATCATCTTATTTAAATCACATCACCTCTCTAACACATCACATCAAACCCAACCCAAACCCAACCAATATAAGTCAATAAGTCAAAAAGTACACTTTTTTAGAACATTCCAAACCAATCCGAGCTCTATTTAGAGCTTCCAAATTAAAGGAATGAATTATTTTTGAAAAAATACACGACACAAATTTCACATCATTGTGGAATCCACATATTATTAGAGTTCTCTAGAACACTTCTTAGAGCTCCTAATCTTTTTTTCATGTTAATAAATATAAAAAAAATGTTCAAAAACTCTAAAATAAAAACTCTAAATTTAATTGTGTGGATTTCATAGTGTTGTGATGCTTAAGTGTTTTTTTTTTTTTTTTTTTTCTTGTGTCATATCAATAAAATTTTCTATCATCACCCTAATAAATAAGGGGGAACTAGATGCAGTGAGAGAAAGAGAAAAAAAGATTAATATTTGGAAGCATTAAAAAGAGACCACTAAGAAAATATTAATGAGTTGACTCTCCTTGACGGGATGGTTGTCTCTATTATTTGTTTTTTGTTTTTCTGTATTTTCCAATTCATTACAACTGTTATTAGTTGGTTTTTCATAACTGAGAAAAAAATTACAAGTAAATGAGAGGTACGTGTGTTTATAGTAAAATACAAATACAAATATCAAATGCACTCTTTCATATATTCATAGTTCTTTTTCTTTTCTTTCACCTCCATATAATTCCCCTAATAAATAATGAGGTCAGCTTAATTAATTCTCCTTTTTATGTTGGTACATGGGAAAAGTTATTTGCAGTTCTCAATTGAGGATGGAACACTCTGATTGGGATTCATGGATAATTTGTTAATATTTTAGGTTCATGTGTATATAAATTTTATTTTTAATAAATAATTTATAAATTAAATTATCAAAATAGAATATATAATAGACTCACAAGTTGAAACTAAATTATCCCGTCTTAGAAAAATAGTCTTTACTAGTAGGAATAGTCCATCTATATTTTGTAATTTTTTGTTTGCACATGAACAATATAATTGCATTAGAGATGGACATTAATAATAAGATCGAATATAGTATGCTAACACATGAAATATTACACTAAATATATGATATAAGGACTTGGAGTCCCTCTTGTCATTGATCTAGACTTAAAGGTATTATTTAGATCCGTGAGATTCGTCACGGGTCTCGTTTTAATTATCTTGAACTGTTTATTCTGTCAAACATTTTGTGTATATCAATCACATATAAAAAAAGATTGATCCAATAATTATAACATATTCAATTTATTACGTTTGTCACCAAAAGAATGAACGACAATTGTGTTTTTTTTAAATATACTATTCATTTTTCTTTTTATGACAAATGTGATTAATTGAATAGGTTATACTTATCGGATCAACTGGTTTTTTTTTTTTTTTGTGATTGATATATACAAAATGTACGATAAAATGAATTATTCGAATTATTAAAATAAAATCTGTAATAAATTCTATGGGTTCAAACATTACTCTCCACTCCGGATTAAGGATTGTAGAGGATAACTTCCCTAATATAAAAGAAAAGTATCTAGTCGTTTTTGTTTTTATTTTTTATTTTTTATTTTTTATATTTTTATTATTTTTTAACTCATCCAGTCATTTTTCCTTGGGGATGTACTTTGTGGACCAAATGAGGTTATTGTTGCCTTTCTATAGTCAATTTTGGAGACCAGATTCTATGATCTAAGTGTTCGGTTGAGAGTAATTTTTTTAGTTTTCTTGTTTTTTCTTTTTTATTTTAAAAAAAATGTTATAAGTTTTAAATTTTCTACTAAATAAATGATTAAATGTCTTACATGAGTGTGGATCTCATACTTTTGTGGACCCCACACCCATGTGAGATATTTGTGGTCATTTATTTGATAAGAAATTTGGTATCTCTAGTATTATCTTTTTGTTAATTTGTTTGGATAAATAAATTTCGTTTGGGAAGAATTTTTTTATTTCTTTGACTTTTTTGCTTTTTTGTAAGAAAAAAAGTGAAATGATTATGGTTTAAATATGACATTTTATCTTATTAGTTATGGGGTGTTTTGGGAAGTTAGTAAAAGTTGACTTTTTAGTTTTTTGACTTTTTTAGTAACTTTTTTGACAAAAAAGTTAGCTTTTTTGTGATTTTTTTGGAAGAACTTGATAAAATGTCAAAAAAATTGACTTTTTACCAAGTTCTCAAATTGCCATATGTTTGACATACTAAAATAGTCATATAGAACAAAATTTATTATTTTAGCCAAATAAGATAAAATGTCACATTCAAACAATAATTATTATTTTTTTTTATCATAAAAGTTGAAAAAGTCAAAAAGCCTATTCAAACGAGACTTTTTAGTTTCAGGTTAAAATAGTCAAAAAGTTAAAAAGTCAACTTACATCCCAAATGTAGACTTAATCTATTTTATATTTTTATACTTTTTTTAATCTTAACATAACCCAACTCACTTGTCAAATGAGGATTAAATTAATGCGATTTTACCCACGTTTAGTTTATTTTTATTTTTTTTTAAATCCAAAATAATTGTTTCATACTTCATAACATTACTGAAATATTTTCATCATGTGATTCATATGTAATTTGTGCCTCTTTTCAACTATTATTAGCCTATGTGATTGAACTTTTCTTAAAGTTATGTGATTGAACTTTGCTTAAAGTTAGGGGTGCAACTCGGGCGGGCTCAACCCGAGCAACCCGAGCCCAGTCCGAGCTTTTTTAGGGCTTGGGCAACTATATCTTGTAATCTGGACGGGCCTGGGCAGATTTTTGATGCCCGAATTGTAATTCGGGCCGGGCTTGGGCAGAACCAATGACCAACCCGAGCAACCCGAACCCGAATTGAATTTAATATATTATATAAATTATATAATATATAATATATAATATATATATATATATAATTTAATAAATTATATAATATATATAAATTAAGTAAAAGAGTTAGTCTTAATTTTTAATTTTTATTTTTTGGTGACCAGAAAATAACTTTGAATAATTCTCAATTCTTTGTTAATTATCAATTCTACCTACAGGTTTCAAAACAAATCTACCTACAAGTTTCTGGGCAATTCGGGCAATTCGGGCTAACCCGAGTTCAAAATACAAAGCTCGGGCCGGGCTTGGGCAGCAAAGCTCGGGTTCATGTTCGGGCTTGGGCGGGCTTGGGCACTGCTTTGGGCAATTCGGGTCGGGCTTGGGCAGACCCCCAACCCGACCGAACCCGCCCGAGTTGCACCCCTACTTAAAGTTAGTTATCCATTTATATGCTTTTGATGCATGTGTGTTTTTAACTGTCATTCTATGCAAAATACCTGGTTCATAATGCTAAACAAATTATATTTGTACCTTTTTTTTTTTAATCTAGAAAAGGACAGGAAATTTTACTATTTACATGTGTACAAATATTTTTAAAAAAAGTATATTAATAATTTTATATATTTTTTCTTTTTAGAGGGATTTTTTAAATTTGAAATTTGATATTTATTTTATTTAATTAAATTTTGTTTTTGGTTTTTAAATAATAGTAATGAAACCAAACAAGCCCAGAATCTCCAAGAAAAGTAATCACGTGGAATGAATATTTTGAGCAGTATTTAACATGTGAATGGCGCAAAAATCACGGTCGGCGGCTGGAAACCTTGGGGGATTGGGTGGTCGTGCAGCTACACTGCTAGGCTAAGAAGAATTGACCACCATTTCATTCATTGTTTGTTGGCATGTGGGTCCGCCTGCTCCACCGGTCGGAAACAATTTTGAAAAGTCTATGCATTCTGAGAATTATGAAAAATGTTAGGCTCCGTTTGGCACAACTCGCAAATTATAGTTCTGCCTATTGATTTGAGTGTTTTGTTTGTTTTAAGCTTTTAAATCATAATTCTACATCCATTTCTCAAAACTCAATTCAAAACATAATTATTACTTTTCAAAACTCATAACCAAACACATAATTCAAAACTCAATTCAAATCAATATTTTAATTTTTTTAAATATTTAATATTTAAATATTTTAAAAATATTTTAATTTTATTAAGATTTTAAATATTTTAATATTTAAATATGTTACGATTTTTTTAATTTTTGAATATTTTTAAATATTTTAATTTCAAAATATTACAATTTTAATTTTTTAAAATTTAAAATATTTTATAAAAATAAATTTAAACTCTATTTTATAAAAATATTTTTAAAAATTTTGATTTTTTTGTTATGTATTTGGTTACAATTGAGTGTAGAGTTGTGAAAATAGTATGGAGTTTCGAATTATGTGTTTGGTTATAAGTTTTAAAAATAATTTCTTAATTGAGTTTTGTTTTATATGTTTGGTTACAATTTGAGTGTAGAGTTGTTTTAAATTTAAAATATTAACATTTTAAATTATTTAAAATTTTTGAATATTTATTTTAATTTTGTACTTATTAAAATTTTTAGATTATTTAAATATTAATATTTAAAAATTTTTGAATATTTATTCTGAAAAAAAAATTATTTCCTTTGTCGTAGTTTCAATTAAAAAATTGATTAATGTTATTTTCTGTTAATAATAAATTTTTTTAATTGAATTTTAAAAAGAGTTTGGTTATGAGTGTGTTGGCTACATATTTTGTAAAAGCTAATTACAGTTTGACACGTGGCAAAGCAAGGATAGTATGGTGAGACTACTCAAGTCTTCGATCTTGATCGTACACGTAGCAGTGAAAATTGGTTCTCACGTGATCTGAGTAGCACAGGATCAATAAAGAGATACAAGATGACGTGGCTTCAACGGTTGCCCATATTCAAATTCAAATATAAGAGGGAAGTTCAACTGCAAGAGAAGGCGTAGTGGAACTACTTCTAAGGCAGCATGATCAGCAATCATGGAGGAGCAGTTCGACAGTTTGAAATGCAGTTCGATGGTCATCCTTGAGGAGTATAAATAGCAAGGAGGTCCCCAGAAAAAACCCCCAGACTCAGATCATACAAACCAGTCTTTACTTCATATTTTCTTTTCCAGTTTTACATTTCCTGTACTTTAATTTCCTGCACTTTAAATACCTGTTCTTTACATTCCTGCACTAAATACCTGCACTGCACTTCGATTCATAGGAGTAGTTTCAAGTAGAACCAAGTAGACTGTTGCTGTAAATCTCTTCGAGGCTGAGTTTGGACCATTGTAAGTGTTCATGTTAATGAAATACTTCGATTGCTCTTCATATTAACTGTTATTTCTCTTAATTTCTCCTAAGTCAAGCCACCAATAAAAGTCCTCTTCATTGAGGCTGAAAGAACTAAAACACAATTGTCTGATAATTGGTTGGCAATTATAATTTCTGTAAGGACTGATTGATCCTTGCTAGCACGCTCGCATTTACAAAAATACCCTTCGAAAAGCCAAAAAGCCAACAGAGTGTGATCAGAATTTTCATGAGTGTGAAAGTAGTGTGTTTTGTTATGAGTTATAGCAATTTGAATTAGGTTTTGAAAACTCTTTCCAAAACTCATAACCAAACAAATTTTCATACTTCACATGTCAAATCAAACTTTCAAAACTCAATTTCACACTCAATTCAAAACTCAATTCAACACTCTATTCAAAAATCATAACCAAACAAATTTTCTACACTCAAATCATAATTCCACAACTCATAAACTCAAAATACAACTCATACTCTCAAATCATATTTACAAAATTTTACCAAACGCAACCTTAGATTTGATAAAAAAATTACATGAGTGTGGGTTGGTGGTATAATTTGTATAGGCCAATTATAATTTAACATGTGACAAAATGAGAGTAATATGGAGAGTTAATTCAAGTCTTCAATCGAAATCAGACACGTGGCAGTTAGCATTGGTAATCATGGATCTGCGTAGTACTGGATTAGCAGAAAATACAAGATGATGTGCCCTAATGGTTACTTACAAAGTTTAAATTCAAAATCAGGAAGAAGCCTAATTGCAAGAGTGATCTAGTGGGACTGACTGTGAGAGAGCATACTTAGCAATCATAGGAGAACATTTCGACGGTTGAAAGCCTACTTCGACGATTATTATTGGAAAGTATAAATAGCAGAGAAGGCCCCAGAATGAAGGATCCAAACTCAGAAAAAAAAATCAATTTATTTACTTCGTTTTTCCTTCCAGTTTTTACAGTTCTTTACATTTCTGCACTTCAATTCCTGTACTGCACTTCATTTCTAGGAGTAGTTTCAAATAACTTATTGCTGTAAACCTTTACGAGGCTGGGTTAGATCATTGTAATTTTTCCATTTTACTTAATGAAATTCAAATTCTGAAATTATTCTTCACTTGTTATTATTTACTGAATTCTCCTAAACAAGCCACCAGTAAAAGTCCTATTCATTGAGGCTGAGAGAATTAAAACACAATCATCTGATATTTTGTTGGCAATTAATATTCTGTAAGGACTAATTGATCCTTACTGGCACGCTTAAAATTACATTATTAACCTTCGAAGGCCAAAAAGTCGACATATATTTTTGTCACACCCAGTGGGACTAATTGAAATGGCTAAACGTAGGAGACAAGGAGAAAATGAATGCCTAGAAGAAGGTGTGGAGGGAGAGGTTGAAGTACCTAATCCAGAGGAAAATGTGATAACACATCCTATGGAAGCACCTACCTCATCAGAACCTATGGTTGAACAGACTAGCAATTCAAAACATACACCACATGTTCAAAATATTAGACGAGGCTATGGAATTGGACCATCCACTGTTCCATCTACTCAGCCAATGAATCCATGGGGAGGCTTGGTAGATGCCATGGGATAATAGTTAATAAACACAATGAAAAGATGGGCAATATCCTTTATGGATCGAATGAATTCTCATCAACCAACTAGCACAAGGCATATAGAGGAAAATTCGAATGTTCCTCAATAAAGGTTGGCAAGAGATAAACAGCCTATGCAAAGTAATGGATATACTAATGGTCAGACTAGTGAAAGACTATCACCTATACCTCAATCATGGTATGAGCCTCTTTCGAGGCCTGTGGTAAATCAAAATGCCTCATTACCTAACAGTGAAGCTATACAAATTGGTGGATTTTGGGCTAATACAAGAAAATGGCATGAGATTGTTTCCAAATCTCATGTTCGAAGCCATACCTGGCACAAGGGGATTCACTAATCCCCTGTTCGAATTCACACCCGAGGGGGTTGAAAGGGTTTCCTGCGGCTGGGAAAGAAACAACACATGTTCCTTCTATTGCAGCACCTTTCGCAAGACAGGCTCAGAGAGGTCAACCATACCCTCAACAGCAGCTAGCACCATAGGGACAGCTAGCTCCAAATATACCTCCCTATGGACCAAGAGGACCTTAAGCACAAGGGTTTCCACCAAATCTTGTGTTTGTTCCTCCAGTGGTAGTCCAACAAGCACAAAATATGGTTCCTAGGAACCAAATTGCTGATATTGTCAGAGAAATGTGTGGACCTATGGCTCGGGGGGTTCAACCTCTTGTGTATAGAAAGCCATACCAGAATGGCTGGATAGGGTGCATAAATACCCAAGGGGGTTTAGAATACCAGATTTTGCTCTTTTTTATAGAAATGGAAACCAGTCAACAGTAGAACACATTACTAGGTTCGCAGCCCAATGTGGAGAATTTACCAATAATGATTATATGAAGTTGAGACTCTTTCCAAATTCTTTAACTGGGGCAGCTTTTGTATGGTATATTAACCTTACACCTGGCTCTATCCAAACTTGGCAGCAAATGGAGGAGACATTTCATGCCCAATTCTTCCAAACAGAGCCAGAAGTTTCTATGGCAGACTTGGCAAGGTTGACTCAAAGGCCTGATGAGAAGGCTGTTCAATTTATTTCTAGATTCAAAAGGGCACGAAACAAGTGTAGGGTCATTCTACCAGAGCCTAAATTTGTGAGATTGGCTCAAAATAGTTTAGAGTTTAGGCTTTGAAAGAAGTTCGACTCAATTGAGTTTCGAGACTTAGTGGAATTAATCTATAAGGTGTCTAGAAATGAATCATTACTTGAAGAAGAACAAGATCGAAGTAATGCGTCATACAAGACTTATTATAGAGACCCTAATTACGAGATTGATGCAGCAGAGATCGTAGGGAAAGAGCCTATGACCTGTGAGGCATTAATTCATAAGGATACTACAATAGACCAGCAGTTTAAAAAGAAAGACCTTCATAGCAAATACTATGATGCCCCGGTTCTACACTATTGGTTGCAGTCAAGGGAGAGTCACTAATGAGTCCTATGGTCAATAACCAAGTAAGATCCCAGATCGCCGGAGGAGTCAAATTAGCCTCCCTTCTAAGTCCAGCTTTCTTAGTCAGCGCACTGCCCTTTTGACAGATCTTAAAAGGTATTGACACAAGGTCTCATAAGTAACGATAAGGTTCTTACATAGAATATAAATACATAACAATCACAATATATATATAACTCAAAAGATGGTTCCATTACATTACATCCCAAAAGAAAGCTTAAATCTTCAAATGAGTCCTTACAAAACATCCAAAAAGAAACTTCTAAATTTATTTTTATTTTTATTTTTATTTATTTTTTTTCTCTAGGATAGCCAAAAGTCTTCAAAAGTTTCGGGCTCGTCGTTTCCAGCTATGAGTTCTGCTTCGTCACCTAGCATGATATGCCGTGAGCTTTGAATGCCCAGTAAACACACACACACCCTACCCCTTTTTCCCCAGTCCAATACACAATCACAATTATAACATCAAGTAATAAAGCTCAATACTCAATTAATTAAATAAAGGGTTAAGTTAGGTTGTTAGCAACTAGAAATCCCCCAAAGAGATTTCGTCCTCCCAACCACGAGAATCAGACGCGGATTATTCGATATGCCCCCTCTTTTGCTGCTTTGTTGCAGACCTAACCTCGGATGCCTACCAACGGTTATATACCGTGTAGCGCCAACCGCAGGGCCTCAAAAGAGACGGTAAAATAGGGCCTTGCCCGAATCCCTCCTTGCACCAAACCACCTGGGGTCCGAATACAACCGCTCTGTTCAAGGGTTCCGAAAACCACTTGCGCAAGACTTTAACTTTCAAATAGGGAACGCATCCCAACAATCCATATATCACATATTCTCATTTTTCATTACTCAAGTGTTCGAAAACCCAATACCCTCCCTATTAGGTTTCCCGTTGAATTAAATGTTTTAAATCAAGGTTAGTCCAACTTATAAGACAATAACATCCATATAAGCATGCATTCTTAAGATGAGAAAGGTAAATAACACATATAATATCATGCCAAGATATGATCATAAGCTAATAAGCAATCTCATGAACTCAAGGGTATAAAACATCCACACATAACAAAATTTCCAGATTTAATATCACATAAAAATTAAAATGAAAGGACTATTTTAGATCCTTCACCGGACTTGGCCTTCCTATGGTTCGTAGAGGATTTAATCTAGTTTTTAGAACATTTTTCGGAGATAGGATCGCTTTTCCAGATTTTAAGTTATTTAGAAAATATTCCAGCGCTGTCTAGATTCTGTCCAGATCCGTCGACTGTTACAAAAAATTGATTTTCTTGCAAATTGCTTAATGTTTTTCGACGAAACCAATTTTAGTTGAAAGCTAACACCTTAAGGAAGGTTTTGACATAAAATAGAGGTCTAGAATAATTTTGTACATTTTTCTAGAATTTCTAGAAGTGGGCTGCAAAAACAGATTCTAGGGTACTTTGCCCAAAACAAGAAGATTTATGGAAAAGGGGTTCCACCAAGGAAAAGTTTCATTTCTTTTGTGAAGAAAATATGCTAACTATCACATGTTTAACTCAGAAAATTTGTTTGAAAGAGTGCCCTTGAAAAGTTGAGAGATTGGTACAAAAGAAGATGGTTTTGTGCCAAAATGGGGAAATACAAGAGAGATGGAATCAATACTCAACCTTAGCATTTTTAACATAAAAACTTAGTAATATAGATCTGAAAACATTATTTAGAACCTTTAGAAACATGCATTAGAAAAAGGAAATGAAAGGGAAGGTTGTGTTTGTGGCTTACTTGCTACTTTGCACAAGAAGGCTCTCTTCTTCCTCCTTCTTCTCCTCTAGACTTCTTTCTCTTGCTCTCCTCCTTCTCTCTAGCCTAATGTGTGTGTGTGGGTGTGGTGTGTCACGCCCCACTTTTTATTACTCGAAGTCATTACCAAGTTCCTTAACTTAATTCAATTTCAGAGATAACATGCGGAAATAAACTCAAATGTTCAATTAACAGTAATGAACAACAATTCTCTCATTCGAATGAAAATTAAATACAACATGAGCATTCTAAATAAATTGCCCTCAGGCTTACAACAATAAACAATCAAATGAAGGGTGCAACCCTTTTTTCATAAATGGCATTCCGCTACAACAAGAGGCCCGTGGCCAACAATTAAGAAGATCCAAATCTTGTAGCACATCCTGCTAAACACCTGAAAAAGATTCAACAACGTGGGATGAACATATAGTCCAGTAGGGATCTCAACATGATCCTCAACAATAGCAACATTACAGATAGCTATGATCATGAACACTCATTCTCGTACATAAAATAATAATGTGACAGTTTACACAAAATATATATATATATATATACTTTTCTCGAAAACAACTATTTCATTCAACACTATAAGCGATTCATCTTTCCTTTTTCCTTACATTAACCCCCTGTTTCCAATCTTTTATAATATTAACAATTACTTAGGAAATTAGATTCACTAAGCCCATTACTCTCTTCCATTTTCCTCACATACAACAGATGTGCCTTTTCAAAACATATTTCTAAAATGTTTGATTTTCTTTACACTTCCAAAAGACAAAAGCCATTTCGGTTCAATCCCAAATCTATCATAACTATACATGCCTACCTTTATAAAGGGAGATAACAACTCAACTATATGCATAAGATAAACCAATGAGGCAACTCGGCCCTCCAAAACTGTAACCAACACAATCCACAATGTTTTCCAGATACACTGAAACCATAACAACAAAACTTTGCTCTACTAGCTAGGTGCGTAGTAAGCCAAAGATACACTTCTCACAACAACATACCATTTTACCAGGCGCTAGCTGGAAGGGTGTGGTACCTTAGATTATCAGCGCATACAGTTCTCCAGGCGCTAGCTGGAAGGTAACGGTACCTTTGATTATAAGCGCGGCATATAACGCCAACAACAACCATGCAACAAGGCATATCCAACATGTATAATGCATATACATAAACTATCAAGATGACAGCAATGTGTTAAAGTAGATGAACACATAACTAACTCCTCCCGAGCAAACATACATATACATAATGTATCTAACACTTCATCACATATGATGTTCAATTAATCAATGACACAATGCAAACCCGACCATTCTACACACCGTGTCATCCTCCACCGATGACCAAGGGCAAAACCTCTAGATGCATATAATTAGTACATCTATTGAAGACTCAATTATCATGAATCACAAACCAAATAATAACATTAACATGGTAGTTAAAAATACAACTTCTACACATGTATTCAACACTCAAGATACAACAACCCAATTCTCAAACTTATTTCGAAAACACATTTCTCATTTTCACAGAAACAATCCCATTTCCTTTTTGTTATCACAAAACCAACTCCACTATTCTTGTTTCCATAAAACCAATTCCAAAGCTATGATTAATCCCTCAGGCATTAACACCCTTACCCAACTCATTTTAATCAAAGAGATTCATATACATTAGTCAACAAACCCCCATTTTAATTTACCAAATCAAACATAATTTAGGGCTTTTTCTTCATTTAACTACAACATGCTAATTTATATTCTAATTAGCCAAGACAACAACTAATGAAGCCAAACCCAATCTTAACACAACCAACCCTAGGTTTACCCCATGATTTTCAAATAAAACCAACATGATACAATTTTCATGCAATACAAAATAACCACATGTCTATCTATAGACGAAGTATTGAAAAGAGAACAAGGAGAATCCCTACCTCAAAGGAGAACTCAAATGGAGAAGATGACCCGAAATCAAAGTGCTCCAAATCCTCTATTTTTCCGATTAAAACGAAGCCCTCGACATCCTCTATCTTTTTAACAAAGGACCTAAGATGGATTTACACTAGAAGGAGATGAAATCTAGAGAGATAATAAGTTTAGAGAGAGAGACTCTCGGCTGCTAGGGTTTCAAAAATGAAAGAGGGAGAAAAATGATCTTTTTCCCCGCTGTTGCCTACTAAAATACGACAGGCTCGCTCGAGCGAAGGCCTGCTCGCTCGAGCGACCAGACACAGGAAACACTCGCTCGAGCCAAGACAGCCTTGCTCGAGCCAACAACCCAGAATCTCGCTCGAGCGACGAACAACTCGCTCGAGCGAAGAACAAACCAGCTCGAGTCAAGAATTCCAGTGTTCAGGTCATAATACCGACGCAACGCTCGCTCGAGCGAAGCCACCCTGGCTCGACCCACAGACACAAAACTCTACCCTCGCTCGAGCGAGGGTCCAAAACTCTGGACAGCTACTCTAGGTTTCCAACAAACCAACCTGGAACAAACAAGTCTAAACATTCTATAACTCAAATTTAAAGAATTGAAGGACGGAAACAAGTTCAAAACAACAACCGGAATCCACGGAACTAAGTCCGGATACTACAACCAAAGAAAAGAACCGGGATCGCTATATGGTGTTTGTGCTTTGCCAAGCTAGGGAAGGTTGGTATATATAGGCAATTTTGATGTAAAATGTCCTAAAAGGCCAATAGTTGGAAATGGATGGAAAGGTTAGGATTTTGCTTGGAGTCTAATGGGATAGGAGTAACTAAGGTGCTAAATCATAGGTTTAGGCATTATTTAGTTAAAATGGAACTAGTTTTGGAATTTGCATTCTAGGTCTAGGGCACTAGGTTGTGTTTTTTCCTAGAATTTCATGATGATATATCTTGAAAATGGTTTTCTCACTTTCTCCTAGAAGGGCCATTTTTTTTTATTAATTTTGGTCCTAGGGCACACTCCTCAAGGTGTATATATATATATATTACAAGATTGATGGTACTTCAAGGTACAAGTACTAGTTTTTGGGGCAAGTTTTGAATTTAATTAAAGGGTGAGGGCTTGGAGTTAAATACATGTAACTTATGTAGAATTAAATTAGGTTAGGGATCTGTAGACACCCCATTTTTGACCGTCCTCAAGACTTGGACGTCACCGTTGGAACACTCGGTGATCATCCATGTTCGTGTTTGTTTGGAGTTCCCGGAGTTCTCGGCTACGCGCCTTGCCTCAGGATCTCCGAACTTGACCGTTCTGTGTCTGGTTTTGCACCAAACACTTGTGTTTTGCCTTAGAAGGGCAGGGAATGCCTTGTGAGGCATCCCCACACACCACCGGCAGTGGCTAGAGGCCACCGGCTGGTTGGTGTTGCCACCGCACTATATTGTGCCGGTCGCACTCTTTTGTGCCGGTCGGCAGTCAATTTTGGCAATGACCATTTTGCCCTGCCGACTACTGTACAGCTGCTTTATCAGATATTTTTAGACAGCTGTATCACTTTTTGCTCCCCTCCATACACGTGTATGGAGGGATGAGCCTTTAGGCTTGCTTAACTTGTAAGTTTTGTGCCTATACAAGAAAAAGCCTCTTCTCTTGACTCAAGGGTTGAAGTTCTTGAGAGACTTAGCCATTTTTAGAGAGAACCAAGCTCTGGTTTCTAGGGTTAAAATAGATACACATCCTATCTCTCTCTTTCTCTTTTGTATTCTAGGTGTTTTGGTTCACATTATTGCACTAAAACACCTAGTCTTCCACCTTTCCTTGGTGTCCTCGAAAATCAGAGCTTATTCTTGAAGTTCTTGGTTGGTTTGAAGCTCAAGGAAGCAACAACATCAAGCTTTGTGAAGGGGTCTACAAGGGTGAGACACTAACTCTCTTTTTACCCCATTTTTGCACCTTGTTTTTACCTAGCTTAGAACTGTTTTTGTGCTTAGTGTATAACACAAAAAAGTTCTGTTTTTTAAGACTCTTTATTGTTTATTAAGAGTGTTTGGTGGTTTGGGTAAGTTTGACCACCCTTAGGCCTTGAAAAGGCCTTTTTTGTGCTATTTTGTGAGAGATCCGAGACTTTGGTGCTTGGGCCTCTCCACCACTGAAATCTTGAGGGATTTCAGTGGTGGAGATGGTGCCTTGAAGTCTCCAAAAGGGGAGGGCCACCCCCTCTCCTTGATGTCCTTGGAAAGGGCAAGTTTTGGCCTCCAAAGGAGCACCATGTTTGGTTGTTTGTTGAGCATGTCTTGGCTGCATTTTATGTTTATTATGCCCTAATATGACATTGTTATAAGTTGGTTTTGGTCCCTGTAGACACCCCATTTTTGACCGCCCTCAAGACTTGGGCATTACTGATAGTTTGCTCGGTGTTGAGAGATGTGCAGGGCACAGGTTCAGTTTCTTCGGCAAGAAGAGAGGCAAATCTTTCCAAACACTTTGTCTAGGGGTTTGGAGTTGAAGAAAAGGGGAAAGGAGAGGAGAAAACTGGTTTGGGAGAAGATCGGCAGAGATCCGGGTAGAAGCGAGTCGAGCAGCCCTCGCTGAATCAAGCCTGTTCATAGGCATGCTTGGATTTAAACTATGAGGCCACCACCATTGGAAATAAGACTTCCGGGGCTTCACTTTTGGTTCAAGAATCTCCTACATCCAAGTCCGGGTGGAGGAGATATGTTGGGTTGAAGCAGGGGATCATCCCGGTTGGATCGAGTCTGCGCGACTTCACGGAAAAGGGCATAACTTTTTGCACAGGAGGAATTTTGATGCAAGGTTTGCGCCATTGGAAAGCTAACTTCCGGGGCTTCGATTTGCATACCCACCGGCCATGTTTTGACCAAGGAATCATCCATCGGCACTCTATTTAGCCGACCGGCAGAAAAGAGTGCCGACCGGCACTTTATTTTGGCCGATGATCAAACCTTCTGGCCGACCTGAACCCTTTGCACCCCCCAAGCTTAGTGCATACCAGCTGTGCCAGCTGGGATGCACAGAACCACATCCACGTGCAGCATGTGCACATTTTGCACCCTTATGAGCCCTTTGACCCCCCTCTCTCCTTTAGGAGCTTGAACCTTTGGCCAAGCTTCTTGGAGAAGCTTGGCCAGCTGTATTAGCTTCTCTTAGAAGCCAAGAACCTCTTGCACCTCTTGAACCTCCCTCTCTTTGCTTAGCCATTAAGTTAAGAGCCTTACATTGCCTATATAAGAAGGCTTCCTCTCCTTTGTCTAGGGTTAGAACTTTGGAACAAAAACCAGAGATATATAGATATATATCTCATATAGATAGATACAACCCTCTATCTCTCTCTATATCTATCTCATTTCACCTCCAAACAACCTTGTTCTTGGGCCATTTCCCCTACAACTCATAGCACAACACCACCCCTTCCATTTCCAACGACTTGGGGCTGTTCTTCAGAGCTTAGGAGCACCTAAACTTGGTCCAAGAGGTGCTGGTTTGCTGGTCTTCAAGGGTAAGTCACTCTCTTCCCTTTTCTTGCATTTTCTTGCTCCATATCTAAGCCTTGCTTGCAAGCACTTTTGGGCTCCGACCTAAACTTCAAGTAGTCTTATTTTGGGGTCCTCTTCATGTTTGATTGAGGACCCCTTGCCATTTTGTGATTGCATCTAGCACCTATCTCAATATCCTCTTGTATGCCATCCATTTTGCATGCTATTTTTGACTTATGTATAATCTGTTTCAGAGCATTATGTAAGCTAAGAATAGGCTTATTTTGAGCCCTTCTCCAACATTGTTGAAGGGCTCAACATTGTTTGGATAATGCTTGTGCTACTTGCTTTGAAATCCATGTGATTTACCGTAATTTTGCATGCTTTGTTAGCCTATCTTGCCTCTGCTTTTGTGGCTGGTCATAAACTGAAAATGTGTTTGTTTTGCCATGCTTAAGATCTGTTTTTGGTTGTTTAGGCCATCCATGACATGTCTTATATAGTCACTTTGCATTTTGGCTTGCTAGCCTTAGGTGTGTGAGTATGTAGCATGCATTGCTTCCATTATTTTAGTGGTTTGGAAACGCCCAACATGTTATTTCAGACCTTAATCCATGCTCACATGTTTGTATTTGCTATCTCATTCATGCTTTGAAGGTGTGCCCTTTTATCCTTTGAAATGTGCATTGTGTGTGCCTATGTGTTTAGAGCTTTTGGGATGCCATGTGTGTGAGCTTTAGGTGTGTTTTTGCATGCTGAAAATCTGTTTTTGGTTGCTTAAATTCATGCCATGAATGATCTTGTTAGTGGTGGTGGAGTACTCTCTTTGTGCCTTAGCTTTAGGCTCATTAACTTGCATGTTTGCATAGCACTTTGTGTATGGTTTTAGGCATGTTTGGCCACTGTTTTGGACCTAACTTAGAGCTGTCCAATTAGTGTAAGTCCATCCCTTGCATGCCATTCAAGTGTTGTTGCATTATCCCATGTTTGTATGCTTTGGTTGCATATGTTGCATGCTTGAAATCACTTGCATTCGTCTTGCATTCCCTTGGCCAAGTTGCTAGCATGATGCATGATTTAGATTACATCTTGCATGCTCTAGTGGTTTGTATAATTGTGGCATGCTTGTATGCTCCCTTTTATGCCATGTTGCATATTAGCTAACATGCCTAGGTTGCATGGCATTGGCATGCATGTCTTGCCTCTTGATCAAGTGATAGAGGTTGGGCTTTATGTGTTTATTTGGTTTGCATAGCATTTGAAATCAAATTGCACACTTTGGCTTCTTGGGCCATCATGCATTGAAATGCGTGATTGATGGCCCGGGGGTCAAAGGCCGTGCTCCCTTGAGTCTATTACATGATAGGGGGTATTGGCCATGCATATATATGCTCAAAATCCATGCCATGCACTGTCTGTCTGCTGTTGCTGTCAAAACTGTCTCCTGCAGGAATTTAGTGCCGACCGGCACTCCTTAGTGCCGACCGGCAATATTTTTGTGCGATAACTATCAATTGCAGCCGGTGGTAAACTGGAGCATCCAGTGAGCTTTTCCCCCAGCCGGTGATGTTCAGCAGTATGCAAAAGAGGTGTTCTAGGACTTTGGGAATTTTTTGGAGAGACAGGGCAGTAGAAACAGAAGCAACAGTGTCATGACACGGGTTCCCCGGGCAAGGCGGACATCGAGCATGCATCATTCGCGCATCCCGAGGCGAGGGGCTGTGGCCCCCCTTTTATTTCACATTTACTTATTCAGTAATTAGAATTTGTAATATTTATTCATTTATTTTGGGACTGTATTATTATTTTGGTCCCTCCGTGTGAGGGCATGTTTGTAATAAGTGTGCGTGGGTGTGTGTATGTCTTCCAACCCCCACTTCTTTCTTCCCTTTTATTTGCCTGCTTATGATGGTAGATTAGGGCATATTTAAATTAGCATAACAGTATGAAATCATGTTTGCATTCATTCATTTGTTTACATGCACCGGGCTCGGTACATCATACAAACCGCATCGCAATTTTCAATTCCAAATTGAATACGTACTATTCGCACATTTCATATGCCATGTTTAGGGTTAGCCGAGCCTACTCTAGATTGCATCTATGCCTGTGTTGCATTAGCCACTTAACATGAACTAGGTCATGCATGTTTGCTAACTAGTTCCTTGTATTTGGCACGGAGTACGATGTAAGTTTTTACGCTTTAGCATAGCGCATGCGTGTGAATGCTAACATGACAGTATGATTGCCACGCGGCTAATGCTTATGTGATATTACTGTTTGAATGCCTGTGGGTGGAGGTTGGATTACTTGAGTTGGGAATACTCATTGAAATCCGTGTTTTAGCCTACTCGCGAGTAGCAATTTCAAACTGTTTTCCAAACAAGACGGATATGCAATGCTTATTTCCAAATTAGGCGATCTAGTCTATACTTGTTTGCTGTGCGCACAACATAGTAATTCTAGGCTAATAACCGGTATATAAGAACATGTAATGTTTTCAAATTCGGATATCACGGTTAGTAGAGGCCGGTCTTCGGACCGGGCGAAAGGGGGTGCTCATAGCTGACCTTCCCCGATCGTACCCAAGCTCCCGAGCCAAGACACTTTGGTGATGACGGACATGTGGCCTTCGGCACCGAGTCAGGGTTTCCTAAATTCCCCCTTTTAAAAAATATTTAGGTGGCGACTCTGTAATCTGGCAAAGCAGTCCATGTTTGGCACTTCTTTTCAAAATCTGTTTTTCTTCAAAACGATTTGCCGGATTTGGACTCTTTGGTTCAGATTTAGAACCGCCGACACAATCGAGTCCGAACTGTAGCCGGGGTCCCCCGCGACGTGCTACAGTCCCCTATGCATGCTTAGCATAGTTGCCATGTAATGCCTTGTATTGCCTTAACATGCCTTAGGTTGTTAGCCCTAATTTGAGCATGCTTTAGGCTTAGATTTGTGAATGTTTTGTGCTTATTTTTGCCATGTTTTAGCTCTGTCCATAGTCATTTGGGTTGATCTTGGCATGCATTATATAGCCCCTTTGCACTTTAGGCTTGCTAGCCTTTGAGCACGCATGTGTAGCATGTGTTGCTTACATCATTTTGATGGTTTGAAATCATCTAGCATGTCATTTCAGTCCCTTTGGTGTGCTTGTATGCTTGCCTTAGTTGCCTCTTTAAACTTTGAAAGCATGTTTGTATGCTCCATGTTTTGGCCTTAATGCATGCTTTGGTTTCATGTCATCTAGATGCCATCTAGGTGGTCCTTTAGACTTAGTTTTATGTGTTAAAACTCTGTTGTTAATTGGTTAAGTGTTACCATGCGTGGTTGTACTAGGTGTGGTTCAAAGCTTCATTGGCTTGCTTAATGCTTGGACCATTTGTATGCCTTGTTTGGCTTGCTTTGTTAGTTGGTTTGGCACCATGTTTTGCATGCTTTTCAGAGCTTACTATGCCATACTAATGGTCCATATTTGTGCCTCTTAGGTGTGTTTAAGAGTTGCTTAATTATGCTTAAGTGTTGGTGCCTTAACTTGTGCATGTGTGCATGTGTGTTTGACCCTCATGATTTAGCATTTTGGCCACTGATTTTAAGCCTATTTGAGTTGCCCCAAGTCATGTGTAAGACCATCATTTAATTGGTTTGCATGCTTGTCTTGAATGCTTGCTTGAACCCTTGCATAAGTATGTTGCATAGTCCATGTTGCATGCCTAGTTGACATGCTTAGGGTTGCATTTGCATTGTGCATGTTTGACCTCTTAAAGTGGAGTATGATAGAGGTTTGGCACCCTTGTTTGCTTGTTTGCATTGCATGCATTTGAAATCAAAGTTGCACTCTTGGTTCTTTGGCCATCATGCATGGAAATGCGTGATTGGTGGTCCAGGAATCGAGGCACATGCCCCCTTGAGTCAAAAACATGATAAGGGGTGTGTGTAGTGCATAAATACCTTGAATCACATTGCCATGCATGTTGTTGTCCTCTGCTGCTGTGAGTTGCAGGTTTTACAGGCATTTAGTGCCGGCCGGCAGTGTTTAGTGCCGACCGGCAGTAAACAAGCTGCCGATGGATGAATTTCGTGCCGGTGGCCTCCTCCTTCAGCCGGTGGTGCTCTACCCCAGCCGGTGGTACTCCCCAGTTCCCTGAGAGGTACTTCTGGGACTTTGGCAATTTTCTGAGTAGGAGAGCAGGGGAAACAGGGGCAATCCGTGCATGGCAGTGCGGTTCCGAGCCAGTCCCGAGCGTGTGTTGCGTCCGGTCCTCATCCCGAGGCGGTTTACTGCTTTAATTAGATTAATTAATTTATTTGATTAATTTAGTGAAATCTGTAATATTTTAATTGGCTTGCGTAGTTAATTAGTTTGTATATTCTTTTGGTCCCTCCGAGTGAGGGCATAATTGTAATAAGTGTGGGTGAGTGGTTTGTATGTCTTCCAACCCCCACTTCTTTCTCCCTTTTATTTACCTGCTTATGATGGTAGATTAGGGCACGTCTATTTTAGCATACCTTATGCAATGCATGCGTGCATCCATGCATTTGTTTACATGCATCAGGCTCGGTACATCATACAAACTGCATCGTACTTTCAATTCCAAATTGAATACGTGCATCGAATGATTGCATTTCACATGCCATTTTAGGGTTAGCCGAGCCTACTCTAGATTGCACCCTTGCCTGTGTTGCATTAGCCACTTAACATGAACTAGGACATGCATGTTTGCTAACTAGTTTACTGTTTTGGCACGGAGTACGATGTAAGTATTTACGCTTTAGCATACCACATGCGTGTGAATGTTGCCATGACAGTATGCTTACCATGCGGCTAAGTGCCTATGTGAGATAAACTGTTTGAATGCCTGTGGGTGGAGGTTGGGTTGCTTGAGTTGGAAAACTCATTGAAATCCGTATTTTAGCCTACTTGCGAGTAGCAAAACCAAAGCGCTTTCAAAACAAACGGATATGCAATGATTATTTCGAATTAGGCAACCTAGTCTATACTTGTTTGCTGTGCGCATAACGTAGTAAATCTAGGCTAATAACCGGTTTAAGAGCATGTAATGTTTTCAAAATCGGATATCACGGTTAGTAGAGGCCGGTCTTCGGACCGGCGAAAGGGGTGCTCATAGCTGACCTTCCCCGATCGTACCCAAGCTCCCGAGCCAAGACATTTGGTGATGACGGACACGTGGCCTTCGGCACCGAGTCAGGGTTTCCTAAATTCCCCCATTAAAAAATATTTAGGTGGCGACTCTGTAATCTGGCAAAGCAGTCCATGTTTGGCACTTCTTTTCAAAAATCTGTTTTTCTTCAAAACGATTTGCCAGAATTGGACTCTTTGGTTCGAGATTGAGAACCGCAACACACAAAAGGGAGTCCGAACTGTAGAGCGAAAGCCCAAGGGCACGTCTACAGTTTACACTGTGTCCTAGGCGCACCAATGCACATGAAATGCAAAGAGACACATAAACGTAATCAAAACAGGATATCACGAGTCGAGTCAAGCTCTCTAAACTCCCCAGCAGAGTGCCAGAAACTGTAGACGTGCCCTTGGGCTTTCGCGCTACAGTTCGGACTCCCTTTGTGTGTTGCGTTCTCAATCTCGAACCAAAGAGTCCAATTCTGGCAAATCGTTTTGAGAAAAACAGATTTTTGAAAAGAAGTGCCAAACATGGACTGCTTTGCCAGATTACAGAGTCGCCACCTAAATATTTTAATGGGGGAATTTAGGAAACCCTGACTCGGTGCCGAAGGCCACGTGTCCGTCATCACCAAATGTCTTGGCTCGGGAGCTTGGGTACGATCGGGGAAGGTCAGCTATGAGCACCCCCTTTCGCCCGGTCCGAAGACCGGCCTCTACTAACCGTGATATCCGATTTTGAAAACATTACATGCTCTTAAACCGGTTATTAGCCTAGATTTACTACGTTATGCGCACAGCAAACAAGTATAGACTAGGTTGCCTAATTCGGAAATAATCATTGCATATCCGTTTGTTTTGAAAGCGCTTTGGGTTTTGCTACTCGCAAGTAGGCTAAAATACGGATTTCAATGAGTTTTCCAACTCAAGCAACCCAACCTCCACCCACAGGCATTCAAACAGTTTATCTCACATAGGCACTTAGCCGCATGGTAAGCATACTGTCATGGCAACATTCACACGCATGTGGTATGCTAAAGCGTAAATACTTACATCGTACTCCGTGCCAAAACAGTAAACTAGTTAGCAAACATGCATGTCCTAGTTCATGTTAAGTGGCTAATGCAACACAGGCAAGGGTGCAATCTAGAGTAGGCTCGGCTAACCCTAAAATGGCATGTGAAATGCAATCATTCGATGCACGTATTCAATTTGGAATTGAAAGTACGATGCAGTTTGTATGATGTACCGAGCCTGATGCATGTAAACAAATGCATGGATGCACGCATGCATTGCATAAGGTATGCTAAAATAGACGTGCCCTAATCTACCATCATAAGCAGGTAAAATAAAGGGAGAAAGAAGTGGGGGTTGGAAGACATACAAACCACTCACCACACTTATTACAATTATGCCCTCACTCGGAGGGACCAAAAGAATATACAAATTAATTAACTACGCAAGCCAATTAAAATATTACAGATTTCACTAAATTAATCAAATAAATTAATTAATCTAATTAAAGCAGTAAATCGCCTCGGGATGAGGACCGGACGCAACACACGCTCGGGACTGGCTCGAACCGCACTGCCATGCACGGATTGCCCCTGTTCCCCTGCTCTCCTACTCAGAAAATTGCCAAAGTCCCAGAAGTACCTCTCAGGGAACTGGGGAGAACCACCGGCTGAGGGTAGAGCACCACCGTCGGCAGCTGTGTTTACTGCCGGTCGGCACTAAACACTGCCGGCCGGCACTAAATGCCTGTAAAACCTGCAACTCACAGCAGCAGAGGACAACAACATGCATGGCAATGTGATTCAAGGTATTTATGCACTACACACACCCCTTATCATGTTTTTGACTCAAGGGGGCATGTGTCTCGATTCCTGGACCACCAATCACGCATTTCCATGCATGATGGCCCAAAGAACCAAGAGTGCAACTTTGATTTCAAATGCATGCAATGCAAACAAGCAAACAAGGGTGCCAAACCTCTATCATACTCCACTTCAAGAGGTCAAACATGCACAATGCAAATGCAACCCTAAGCATGTCAACTAGGCATGCAACATGGACTATGCAACATACTTATGCAAATGGTTCAAGCAAGCATTCAAGACAAGCATTCAAACCAATTAAATGATGGTCTTACACATGACTTGGGCAACTCAAATAGGCTTAAAATCAGTGGCCAAAATGCTAAATCATGAGGTCAAACACACATGCACACATGCACAAGTTAAGGCACCAACACTTAAGCATAATTAAGCAACTCTTAAACACACCTAAGAGGCACAAATATGGACCATTAGTATGCATAGTAAGCTCTGAAAAGCATGCAAAACATGGTGCCAAACCAACTAACAAGCAAGCCAAACAAGGCATACAAATGGTCCAAGCATTAAGGCAAGCCAATGAAGCTTTGAACCACACCTAGTACAACCACGCATGGTAACACTTAACCAATTAACAACAGAGTTTTAACACATAAAACTAAGTCTAAAGGACCACCTAGATGGCATCTAGATGACATGAAACCAAAGGCATGCATTAAGGCCAAAACATGAAGCATACAACACATGCTTTCAAAGCTTTAAAGAGGCAACTAAGGCAAGCATACAAGCACACCAAAGGACTGAAATGACATGCTAGATGATCCAAACCATTAAAATGATGTAAGCAACACATGCTACACATGCGTGCTCAAAGGCTAGCAAGCCTAAAGTGCAAAGGGGCTATATAATGCATGCCAAGATCAACCCAAATGACTATGGACAGAGCTAAAACATGGCAAAATAAGCACAAAACATTCACAAATCTAAGCCTAAAGCATGCTCAAATTAGGGCTAACAACCTAAAGCATGTTAAGCAATACAAGGCATTACATGGCAACTATGCTAAGCATGCATAGGGACCAAAACCAACTTATAACAATGTCATATTAGGGCATAATAAACATAAAATGCAGCCAAGACATGCTCAACAAACAACCAAACATGGTGCTCCTTTGGAGGCCAAAACTTGCCCCTTTCCAAGGACATCAAGGAGAGGGTGGCCCTCCCCTTTTGGAGACTTCAAGGCACCATCTCCACCACTGAAATCCCTCAAGATTTCAATGGTGGAGAGGCCCAAGCACCAAAGTCTCGGATCTCTCACAAAATAGCACAAAAAAGGGCCTTTTCAAGGCCTAAGGGTGGTCAAACTTACCCAAACCACCAAACACTCTTAATAAACAATAAAGAGTCTTAAAAAACAGAACTTTTTTGTGTTATACACTAAGCACAAAAACAGTTCTAAACTAGGTAAAAACAAGGTGCAAAAATGGGGTAAAAAGAGAGTTAGTGTCTCACCCTTGTAGACCCCTTCACAAAGCTTGATGTTGTTGCTTCCTTGAGCTTCAAACCAGCCAAGAACTTCAAGAATAAGCTCTGATTTTTGAGGACACCAAGGAAAGGTGGAAGACTAGGTGTTTTAGTGCAATAATGTGAACCAAAACACCTAGAATACAAAAGAGAAAGAGAGAGATAGGATGTGTATCTATTTTAACCCTAGAACCAGAGCTTGGTTCTCTCTAAAAATGGCTAAGTCTCTCAAGAACTTCACCCTTGAGTCAAGAGAAGAGGCTTTTTCTTGTATAGGCACAAAACTTACAAGTTAAGCAAGCCTAAAGGCTCATCCCTCCATACACGTGTATGGAGGGGAGCAAAAAGTGATACAGCTGTCTAAAAATATCTGATAAAGCAGCTGTTACAGTAGTCGGCAGGGCAAAATGGTCATTTGCCCAAATTGACTGCCGACCGGCACAAAAAGAGTGCCGACCGGCACAATATAGTGCCGGTGGCAACACCAACCAGCCGGTGGCCTCTAGCCACTGTCGGTGGTGTGTGGGGATGCCTCACAAGGCATTCCCGCCCTTCCACGGCAAAACACAAGTGTTTGGTGCAAAACCAGACACAGAACGGTCAAGTTCGGAGATCCTGAGGCAAAGCGCGTAGCCGAGAACTCCGGGAACTCCAAACAAACACGAACATGGATGATCACCGAGTGTTCCAACGGTGACGTCCAAGTCTTGAGGACGGTAAAAAATGGGGTGTCTACAGGATCCTAATCCGGTTAGGGAAATTCCTGTTTCGATAAAAATAAAAATAAAAATATTAATGCTAACTGACAAGATTCAAATTAATTCAAGTAAACGAGGGGGCTTTAATAAAATAATCAACATTAGGGTTTTTAAAGTGAATACATATTTCAGGGGCTTCACAATCTATCCCCCTTAAAAACAATTTCGTCCTCAAATTCAACTACATACTGCCTTCGAGAAGCTCGGGGTAGTTTGCCTTCACCCAATCCTGGCGTTCCCAAGTGATTATTCCTCAACTCTCCGAATGACGCCATAGCACTTTCACCAAGTGAACCGTCTTGCCTCTAAGGTTCTTTT